>MSTJ01000374.1:0-15947 GCA_001956345.1 Ramalina peruviana
CGTTGCAGCTTCTATCTCCCAGTCCCGTACATCATCTTGTATAATGCATAGGGAGTCAATCCAGATATATCGGATTCCCAGATAGCGAGAGACTAGAACCGTATCCGCAAAAGTTCTAGGTAATTGGGTGAGTGAGATTCCTTTCTGCAAAGACAAGCGATTTTGTCCTGTCAGCTGTACAGTCATCTTCGCCTCTGAAGAACCCCAGGAATGACTGAGGGTCAGGTATCTGGGAATAGCACCTAGGTCTTTGGACTCTACTAGACGTACGAAGTCCGACTTTTCTCCCATGCTGACGTCAATGAGACGAGTTGGAGCGTATTCTCGGCGGTTATCAAGATCTTCCGTGTTCTGTGTACACCCGTGGACCTTGTCACAGATTTTCAACCATTTGGACAGCAGAGGCTGGTTGTCCGGGGAAGTCGTGGAATTTGGAGTAGATTGACAATCCTCTAGAAGCTTTATTGGCGAGAGACCTGATCTTTGCGTCATTAGTTGAGCCCCAAAGGATCCGATATTTACTCACGCTCTGTATGTTCCATCGTGATCAACTCTTGTGCAGTGATGACGGGCACGCTCTCCTCCCCATCCACTATCATCGCGTAGAACGAGAACCTTATCMCATAAACATGTTTTGCCGAGAGAAATTGGACGATATCGTAATGAGCAGGTAGCAACTCTTTGCCTGTAACGGGGGTACCCACTGCTCTATTTACTAAAAGACACAGAGAACAACTTTTGGCTGATAGTTCGAGCAGTCGACGATCCCAATGACTGTAGTGTAGACCTTTTTCCAGTTTTGTTAGTGGCTGYAYAAAGCTGCCGTTGCCATCAAAGATTCGGCGGCACGGTTTGCAAAATGAGGCATTGTGATCAGACATGCTCAGGTCTCTCTTCGCGTGACTTGAAATCGTCTCAGAAGTCTTGGTTACCCTGAACGCTCCTGCCTTTCGAATACTCTCTGGAACGGGAGGAACTGGTGGGGGTCTTTTATTCTCGTAGAAACGATCTGCTCTTTCCTTGAATGACATGCTATTTCTCTGAGTAGTCGCCATGTAATCATATCTATATTTTACGTTGGACGGGGGGTCTGGAACTCTCTGCTTCAAGAGCTGTCCAAATAGACGTCCGAGCTCGTCTACTGATACACCAGATTTGCTGGGACTTCTTGGCTCATCTAGTCGGTCCATGTTGATGTATTAAGTCAATCTAGTAGCTACTGCAGTGGCCAGTCTGTCTGTCAGCTGCCTGAAGATACCAAAAGTCGGTCATGAGAGACTTTATACGGTAGTCGGTCCCTGAAGCTTTACGAGAGCGGTTCGGACAGCTCTGCCTGAAACAGATCTTGTGCGCACAGGATTCCCTTTCCGTCCAGAGGACTGAGTTGTCTGGAGAGTGTAGTGGGAGCTTGAAACGGTCTGGCAATAGTGCATTTGGTCTTGTCGCGCCTCCTCTGCGGTCCAACCCCAGGCAACCGTTTCTCGTACTGGTGACGTCATTGCTGACATCCCAGTCTTGCTTTCCCAGATAGTGCAAGCCTTCCGCGACACCAGCTGTAGTTGTAAAACAAAAACATGACCTTGACCAAGTCCGGTCATGCCAATCACGGTCATCAGTCGTCAGTACAATCATTGCTTGATGTGATAGTCTTGCACTTACTCTCCAATGGTTGATTGCTCACTCGCCATATCATTTAAAACACGCCTACTCTCTCAAATTTCCCATCCATGCTTCTCACTTCAGATAACCCTGGTGAAATTCGGCTTCTGAGCTTACTGCCCGAAAATGCCTTGGATGATAGCAACGTGTGCTCGCTAGAGGAGTACACATTACAAACCTGCCCTGAGTATGAAGTGCTAGAGTATCTAGCAGTGCGGGACGACGACCAATCATCTACGATCCTTATCAACGGTGAAGCTTTCAAGATAGATATTACACTAGACCATGCGCTCACACACTTGAAACGACGAGGAGGAAGTCGGAAGTTTTGGATCGAATGTCTTTGTCTCAACCCACTGCATACGCCAAGCCCAAAGCAGCTCTCTCAACTGCAGAAAGTTGTTCGAACAAACGCCGAGAGGGTCGTTATGTGGATTGGAAGAGACCACGAGGACGATGACGTCTTGCGAGGATACCTTGGAAAAGGAAATGCGCTATCGACAGAAAGCGCCTTCTACGTGTGCCAGAAAATAGCAAATGTCGAAGASCCCCAGGAAGACCTTAGCCCTTTGTTGAAAGTCAAGGCAGAGCATACTCAACGAGCTATGTGGTGCCACTTGGCAAATTTRCTCTACAGACCTTGGTTCAGAGAGCTGCCTCTTCTCAGAATTAATTACTTGGACGAGATACCATCACTCCTCGTCTGGTGTGGTACCAGACTTATAGAGTGGGAAAGCGTCAGGGTCGCAGCAAAGAGAATCAGGATGATCAGGCCTATTCCACGACTTCTAGGAGAAGACTGGACGAGATTCTTCGACAGCAAATCACGTGTTAAAGACTGGGTAGACGCTCGCGAATACTTTGGATTCAGCACAATGCACCTAATGAACCAAGGAGTTTGGCTTGTGCACAAACTTCTTTCGAAACCTTCTGACAATGATACATCGCTTTCGAATCTACGAGGTCTTGTGCCAATCATAGCTGAAATYATGGGAACGAGTCGCGAAAAGCTCCCGGCAATGTCGCGTTCATTGACGGACATCAAAAGGATAGAATCCGCTCGGGARCACTCTCCCATAACGCTTGCAGGCCTGAAAACCCTCGAACCCTTCCCAACGCTGCCGATTCGACGGGCGCTGATCCCGYCTCCGGATCCACAGTATCAAGCCCCCTACGTGCATCGGCCCTTCAATGGATCTTTCGGTTTGCTCAAGCTTTTCCCGCACGGAAGCGATTCAGAAGCTCCCGTCCAGGGATCAATTATAGAAGCCCCTGCTGGCGATATACCACCTTTTCTGTACGTCGTCAACGCAAGTTTACGGAATTATCGTCGGAACTCACTCATCATCGTGGATGGGCAGTCGTTCCAGGTACCTGAAGCGCTCGAATTGTTCCTTCGTCGARTACGAGACACGGAGCATGAAAGCCTTCTGTTCATTTGGAGGATGTGCTGGGACCCTGCTCTTGCAGATATGCCATGGGATAGCCCTGGCCCAGAAGAGCTCAGCACCTTCATTAGTTTTGCTAGGTCTATCGCGGATAAAAGTGTGGGCGCTGTCGATATGTACGAGGTGCTGATCGAAGCTGCGGAAGAAATTGTACAGAAGCCGGTGGAAGGCTCATGCGGGTACGATTGGCTTTTGGATCTGCTAGATGAGGCGCAGGTCAACGATTTGCCAGTTACAGAGCAGAGTCAGGAAGAAGACAAGGAAAGGTACGACCTCCTCTTCCAAGTCTGTCTCTCTACCCCACTAAATCGTGATCATAGAGCCAGAATGAGTAGTCCTTCTCGGATGACCGAGTCAGATCGGAGCTCACACAATTCTGATGAATCATCATGGGAAGATGATGAAGGACGCGAGTCAGGAACCGTTAGCGAAGAGGGGACTTCGCATGTAGGAACAGAAAGACTCCAAGCGGGTGACACCAAAGTCTTGTACATCTACTGAAATAATAAAATTCACCTAAGACAATGATCAGACGTAAGCTTCTTCCACTGGACAATTACCAAAGCCCTTAATAGGTGTTGATGCACCATCACGAGTAAAGTCAAGGCCACATTGAAAACGACACATACTACATTTGTCCTCTGAAATGACTTCCAATCTTACATAAGCCCCCGGATGCCTACCTTTTCCACAACGTTCTGCTCCAGGTGGTCCAAGGCCAAGGCATCCACGTTAGGAGCACAGCAGTCCGTAACGTGCAAACAAGGAATGCAGCATTCCGAGCACCTTGATATCGTTTCCCGATCTCCTCATCTTTAGTACAATCCAGATGCTCCTTGTACGTATGCTCATTGCCTACTTACGAGTCGCCTCTGAAGGACCCCTGTGCAACATCTCGGACCACAAAAGTATGCTTTCTGATCCACATCTCAAAAATGGTTGTGCGTTGGCGAGAAGACAGACAGCGTGGTGGGAGCTCTTGACCATCCCATCAAAAGAACGATGTAACGGTTTGAGGCGCTTGCGATTTTTGAATCTCGTGAGATTGAAGGCGGAATTGTTCGAAGTTGCTGTGGTGTATCATTGCGGCCGTGGACCCATTTTATAAAGTTTGAGAGGCGGCCACGACAGGGGGTGAGGTCGGTGCAGCTCTGTAGGCGCAGTGATTCAACAGTAGAGATTAGATCTTCACCGGACGAGGGCATAGCGTTGCCTACTGAGTTGTCCCGTTTTCACCGCTAGAGAGGGCGATATGAATCCTGATCGGGACTCAGGCGTAGATCTCTCTCGCTGGGATATGGGCATGGGTTCGCAAGTCTGGAAATCTGGTTGATGCGATTTTCTCCATGAGTGTTTATTCAATTGTTCAGATCATGATATACAGATCCCTATTGAATATGTTCTCCCATGCGCCCTTCCATCAAACGCCGACGCTCTGCATGCCAGGTGGCCAACAACGTCCGTGAGGGATCCCAAGCAGATCATGCCACGCGTGACCTAAGCAGGACGCAGATCTCCTTTTTTCAGAATATGTACGGTATCAGGCAAGCAGCTCTGTGATGTAAATGCGACTACTTAGACTTTGGGCTTTGCTCTTTCAGTTCAATGTCGGCACAGGTACAGCGATGCCCATTTTGGAAGCGCCTCTGTATCTTCTCCGGAGTGGTTCTCATCTTTTCCATGATGGGCTTTCGCCACCACCCTTCAACTTCGTCTTGCCAGAACTATTGTGTTACAGATCTTGTTGGCCGGCCTTGCCGACCGTCTTCCCTTCGACTGAGATATTTCAGTAAACCGCTACTGTGCAAGCTGGATTGACGGAGGGGAATCTTTGGAAGGTTGCGCTGGCTCTTGTTTCGTGGCTTTGCGGGCTGCTTTGTCTCCGCGTTTGTGATTTTGCTGCTCGAAGCTCTTTCAATAGCAGTGGGTTTGATTCGCTTGGTCATTGCCAGGCGCTCGTCTGTTATCAGGATTCTCCTCCTGCTTTCGTCGCTATATATCACCTACAAGGGCTGGTTTCGAAGTGAGAACATTCTGATAAGGTTGAACAACCTGGCCTCCTGAAGTTCRAATCCTTTCAATACCTGTTACAAGCGCCCACTTGAAAAGGTGTCATCACGGATATTGTTATGCCTTCCATCTGCGCTTCTGACACGATAGCGGCGGCTCGTTTCGATCGAGCAGGCAGAGCATTKGCTTTGATGGAACCTGYAAYAGGGAGTATGGTTACTTCTGATGCAACCTGTCCGCTGTCTGAAGCGTCCAGTGGGCTGTCAATATTCTCTTCAATCCCAGTATAGCCAAGAAAGGGATGACAGTAAAGGCTGATTGCCGGCAACTTTGTATGTATGGCTGAATAACAGGGACTTTTTGTTGACTCAGTCAAGACTACTCCGCTAATTCACGCCAAATCCTGGTAAATTGTTTAGGTAACCTGGAGCAAGTTTAATGATGATTTGGACAGTATGATAACGATTGCCACTAACCTAATACTTTGTGAGCAGTAATCATAAAGTCGAGAGATTGAATTTCATCATTGTATTTGCCGACTTGGGAGAAGAGGGGCACATACGAGTTTGCCATCATTGAGTTGGTATTCAAGCTGCATTCGAGGCCATCGAACGGTCAATAGCCGCTTGTCTTTTCTTCCAGTACCTGAGTGTAGCGTCCAGATTGAACAATAGAATGACAAGGAAGATGGGGACGACGAGGCCGATAAAGCCCAGGGGAGCAATAATTGAGAAGATCGTGAATCCGTACGAAGCTTGCTGGAAAGTATGACTTCCTCGTAGACGATTGGTAGCAAGACCAACTTGCATTGCCGTCAGAACGAGGGCGAGATAAGCGAACAAGGACGCAATCCGCACGAGGTTATCATGCCAAAAATGGGCATAGGAGCTATAACCGTACAGATAGCCTCGAACAGGTGAGCGAAGGGTGTATCTGYAAATCTTGTTCAAGCGCCCGAGCCTGAGCTCGCCAAAGATATAGCGTTTGTTGACCTTGCGCCGCTTTCCTAGACTGATCAGCTGTCTGACGTGAGAGCGCCATTCTTGCCAGGTCAGTTCCGAGGGAACAAGATCAGCATCCTTGGCGATCCGAAGATCGTGTTCGTAGGATATGAGAGAGGCGTAGGATAGCATGAAGCCCAGTGCGCACTGGTGGCTTGTGCATCGCTCGCAAGGAAGGTTGTTTACCCTCTTTTGGACAGCGTTCTGGCTGTGTAGACTGTCTCGACCATCAGATGTGTAGCCACATCCCTCCTTGCAACTGAGGATCTCCTGCCAAAACTGCTGATCAAGCAAATAGCGTGGTACCGGCTTGAGGAATAAGCGCTTATAGTCCCACACCAGGTGCAAATCCATTGATTCATGTATGGAAATGTCGCGCTGTTGGGCCTTTTGATAATAGAGGGGTCGAGGAGGCATGGGTCGACCTGCGAGCCAYAGCCAATCATGAATGTCATTCARYTTCTTGACCCCGAGCTCTTGCTGTAGAAACTCAATTGTGAGGGCAGGAGACACAATCTCATCGTCCGTAGTGCGCCGCGAGGCAGGGAGAAGGCTGTCAAATGAAGTCACACTCTTCAGAGGAGCTTCAACATCTGCTGTAGCCTCATCGAAGCCAGCATGCCCATGTGAGCTATTCATCATATTCGGCTTTCATGGAAGAGACCACGCTTTAGGCTTTGGCTTGACTGCCCTGGGAGGATATCAGCATGAGCTCTGATGGTATCTGCATGACAGGAAGCTTGGGGATGGGCACGTACATTCAATGCAAGCAGCTTGATGTAAGTCTGCGCTGCCTGACCTTCCTGACTCACATGGGGACAATGAGCCTCGCGTAGACAGTGTTCCAAGCCTTGCAGWGAGAGTCCGGCGCAGTCCCGGGCCCGCATATGAAACACTCGAGGGCAGGCGTTAGCGGCACCATCGCCTAATTTCACAGATTCAGTGTGACCCAACCACATGGTGGCGGGGCTCAGATCGTCGCATTAATCTCGCAGGCCCAACAYGGCAACGCCTCATGCTGTCAGCAAGATGCACAATGCACAAGTATGACTGAGACGAAAAAWTCCTTGGTCGGGGAAGACCACTGTCAWATTTGTCAGACTATTTTGARCCGTACCRACGATCTAGTGGGTGGCCTAAATGTCAGACATGCTTGTTCCATTTCAGATTCTCTATGAGTACATTCTTAATTCAGTATTGCCTGCTGCTATACATGCCTGTCTATCCAAYATTTTGGTTCCACTAAAGTTCTTGTTCTGTCTCTGAAYTGCTCTATCYTTTTTTCTCGCTCCAGTCAAGCCGGTTTGGCTTCAGCAATGACTTTGTAGACTTGATCACTACCTAAGATTGATCGTCTCTTCGTYAATCTGCATCGATTTCGGCATGGACTACGCAGTCTTCGAATTCTAAAGTTGGCTGCGCCTTGTCTCAGAATACTCTCAGGCAGGAATGGCGACCGCCGTATCTGCAAAGCATTCCAAATTGGATCATGTCGTATGTTGAGTGTCTTCTGAATAACAAGAACCGTATACTCAAGGTCCTGAATAGTACATCAACCCGGGGGTCAAAGTTATTCATCCAGATCCCGAACAAGTAAGAAAAGCAGATGCAAAAATTGCAGTCGAGTAAGTGATGCTCGCGCCTACTTGGACTGACCACTGAAACTCTACCAGCATCATTGCTGTGCCCGGACTTGGCGCCAATCCGGACTGGACATGGAAAAGCAGCAGGAACAGGGTCGACTGGATCCATGATGCAAACATGCTTGCATCAACGGTCCCGAATGCGAGAATAATGGTCTTCGAGTATGAAAGCCAGTGGGCTGGAAAAGGCGCGCTGAATCAGAGACTCAGCCTTGTCGGCGAACAGCTTACACGGKCACTGTTCGGTGTCAGGTCGGTAAGCTTAGGAGCAATGCCTTGTGGACTCCTTGATKTGACTCATCAATGGGATAGAAGGGACCAAAACCGCCGATTGTGTTTGTCTGCCATAGCTTGGGGGGCCTCCTTGTGGAACAGGTAGGTCGAACGCCAGGTCCGGATGGCGAGTTYCTGTTGATAGCATCAAGGCTCTTCTCTTCGCCAAGGAGCGCCAGAATGACTTCCCYGATATTTTCACCTCTGTAGTCGGCAGCGTCTTCCTGGGAACTCCGTTTCGCGGTACAAAGGCTCAAAGCAAGGCTTCCGCATTCGCTTCAATCGCAGGTTATTTCGGTCTCGCCGAGAAYTCRAGCCTGCTCAAAGCTCTCAAAGAGGATTCCGAGGAGCTTCGAGATCTTCTCCATAGATTTTCGTTGCTCGCAACAGAAGCGAAGATGAGGTTRTTTTGCTTCTTCGAGCAGCACGAGAGCGAATTGGGTATATCGCTTTTCAGGGTATGCATTACCCAAAGCATCCCCTCTGGCGATAGCTGAGGGGACCAACAGGAAATGCTCGTCAAAGAGAGTTCGGCCTGCATCGACAGCTTTGATCGGCTTGGCCTGCCGACAGACCAYAAGGGGCTGAACAAGTTCACCGGCCCGAAAGACGGAGGCTACAATATGGTCTCAAACGAAATCAACGCAATCGTACAGGTGGCACCGGCCATTGTCAAATCGCGCGAGAATGGTGGGCTCAATCACAAGTCTTTGGTCCCTGTCACTGACCACATAATTTAGCCAATAGGCAAAATTTGATCGACAACGGGACTTATCTCGCGATCCTGGATGATCTTTCGAAGACTGATCCGGAGCAGGATATGAAGGACAGCGTCGCAGGCCGACCAGCAAGTCAGGCTTCATGGATCATTACAAACGARATCTATGAGCAGTGGAGGAACATGCAAGCCTCCCAGTGTCTTTGGATTCACGGCGATCCGGGGAAAGGCCAGGCAGTCGTTGCCGCATCTCTTATACATGAGCTGGAGAAGCACGCAAAAGAGGCGGATGTATTTCTGGCGTACTTYTTCTGTGATAAAGATGAGAGAAACCGACGTAAGCTACTGGACGTTCTGAGATTACTGACCCGCCAGATCATTCGCAAAAGACCCGACTTGGCTGAATATCTTCTCCTTGACAAGGGCAAAAGCAAGAAGGGCGACACAAAGTCCAAGAATTGGGACTTTACATCGATATCCGCGATGTGGACTGGCCTGAAAAGCATTCTCAAGGACTCTTCAGTCGGAACGACTTACTTCATCGTCAATGGAATTGACGAGACCGATCTAGAATCCCGCAAGGACTTTTTCAATCTGTTGAATGTMTCGCTTGACCCGCAGCTCGCAGAGGAGATGAGTGGTATCGGCAGTATAACGAAATGGATTTTCCTGAGCAGGTCACAGAGGCCTGACCTGAAAGAAGATCTTCGAAAAGCGCTTGTCATCGATATGGACAATGAAGAGAACGCCAATCATATCCTGGCTGCAGTGAAATCCCACATCTCTGCTGAAGTTGATGCGTTGGCTCGGCAGAAGAACTTCAGCGCTTCGCTCGTGTATTTTGTAAAGAAACACATATATTCTAAAGCAGAAGGAAACTATATTTATGTGAATCTGATGATTCAAGAGCTCAAGAATCTTGATGCTACGTACTCCACCATCAGCCAAATCAGAAAATTTCTGGAAGACTTTCCTTATGGCTTGAGAGATATGTTCGAACACATTCATCGCCGGGTAGGTGTTTGTTGAAAAGTTGTACCATCTTGGTCTTGTTGCTGATGTGATTCATGATAGGTTCTAGATCCGAAAAGCGAAGGCATCGAACACACGAAAGAGATGTTTCGATGCTTATTACTGGCGCAAGAATTTCCCAACATCTTCGAACTCGCAATCATAGCAGACCTTCCTAACGAGGATCGCGACGACGAAGCGGCCTTGAGACGCTACGTAAGCCGATGCGGTGCTTTTCTCACAATATCAGATGACGAGGATGATCCGACCGTCGAATGGATTGACACGACTGCTCAGGAGTATCTGGAAGAGAATGCTAAGAAAGAATTGTCACTAGATGTCAGCGACGTTCAGCACGGCATCATAGCCCTTCGTTGCTTCGATTACGTATGCGCCACGGCTGCCAAGCTGTCCAAGCAGCAAGAAGGCTCAGTCACCATCGATAGAAATGAAGATAAGGGTCMAGCAACACCGCTCCCGGATGGCCCAGAGCCAGGGAACACCAATATACCCCGTGATGAGGACAGCGCTGCGGCTGGTGATGTCCTTCACCCAACGCAAAGGGAGGAAGACGTCAACCAAGATGGCCAGAGCCAAGGAGATCATGAAGCAGCGACTACAGATGGTGGYGAAGAGGCAACCCCGCATGACAATGAAGCGCCTTCAGAACTAGACCAAGATGACGAGGAAGAGTCTGAAGAAGATGAGGAAGAATTACGATATTACCCATGCGAGTATTGGCTGGATCATGCGAAGCTAGCCCCTGCTGATTTAGTCACGGAGTTCAATCTAGAGCATGAGTTTTGGGCTGAGAAATCCAAGTCGCGAGCTTTTTGGTGGCAAGAATTTGCGGAAAGTGAGTATGAGAACCTCACCGACTTTACCTCCCTGCATGTTGCCGCCTTTTCTGGCTACCTACCATTGGTGGACCATCTGCTTGCGAACGGACATCAAGACGAAGTGGAGAAGACAGATACTTGGGGCCGCACCCCATTCTTCTGGGCTTGTACAGACGGCAACATGGATCTGGTCCGCCGACTCATAGAAGCTGGTGCAGACGCCACTACATCTGGCGCGTTGTGTACCGCAATTTCCGACGAGCACGAGGAAATCATCAAGTATCTTCTTGAGCTTCAGGTACCGATAAATGTACAAGACCATGAATTCGGTCCACCTCTATATGCGGCTGCCGAACTTGGCAGTTCAGATATTGTCGCTCAACTCCTCCAGGCTGGCGCGGATGTCAACTTCACTGGAGGAACACATCGCCGAGCCCTTAACATCGCAGCGTACTTTGGACACACGGAAGTGGTCCATCGTTTGTTCGATAAGGAGGTGGAAGTGGATCCTGATGACAGCTACTTTCTTGGGAGCGCTTTGGGAGCCGCAGCACGACATGGSCATTCTGATGTCGTTCGCGTCTTACTTGAGAAGGGCTGGAATGTCAATCGAAAGTTCAAGATCAATGATAGCGCCATTGTGCTCGCCGCAACATATGGACATGCTGATACAGTCAGGATCTTGCTGACTCAGTCTGTCGATATTACGGCACGGCAGAAAGCCCTGGAGGTGGCATCCCAAAAAGGCAAAGCTGACGTTGTAGAATTTTTACTAATGGAGATGACTGGGGTACAGCATCAAGAAGCTTTTCGTCTGGCGGCATACTATGGACGTAACGATATATTGAAATTGCTTGGGAATCTGGGAACCACACAGGAGATGCTCGACACTTCCCTGTATCATGCTGCGGACCAAGAGAGACAGACGACGGTCGAATTCCTGCTTGATTTTGGCGCAAATCCGAACGCGGGAGGCGAGGAGTAAGTTGCAAGGTCTCTCGACTTGATTTACACGCTGCTGACCATGTTACAGGTATGGTACCGCGTTGATTGCCGCTGCTTTTGATGGTACCGACGAGATTGTCAAATTGTTACTCGAGCACCATGCGGATGTGAATATTCAACAACAGAAGTATGGTACTGCTCTGCAGGTTGCTGCTGGTTTCGGCAATCTGCTTATCGCACAAATGCTCCTTGACCAAGGGGCTCATGTCAATACGGAACCCATCGGGAAGTATGGCAGCCCACTCCAAGCTGCTTGTGTCTCCGGGAATAGGGATCTGGTAGAACTTCTGTTAGAGTGTGGTGCAGATGTGAATGCACAAGGTGGGGAATATGGATATCCCGTGATTGCAGCAGCAGACGAAGGCCGTGGAGAAATCTTCGAGATCCTGCTCGATCAAGGTGCTAACCCCAACGCAAWCTTTGACGACWCACCGTTGATAGTCTACGCTGCATTCTCGTTCACAAATYATTATTTGGAGATGCTRTTAGACCGTGGCGTTGATATTGAGAGCATGAGTCGCCGAGGCACCAATGCTTTGATCGCCGCTGCTGCTGCTTGTGATCCTGAGGGCGTCACGATGTTSCTCAACCGAGGGGCGAATGTCCACGCTTGGGGTGAAAAGCGTGGCACTGCCTTGCATGCGGCAGCGTCTGAAGGAGATGAAGAATGCTGCGACATCTTGCTCCAGCATGGTGCCGARATYAACTATCAATGCGGTCCCTGGAATACCGCCCTTCAAGCCGCTGCAGTATCTGCGGACCTACCAACGATCGAACTTCTCTTGAAAGCAGGTGCAGATGTCAACATACGCGGAGGCGAATTTGGATGCACTCTGCAGGCTGCTGCGAAGTCTGGGGACATCGAGTGTCTAAAGGTACTAATGAAAGCTGGGGCAGAGGTGAATCTTGCTGGGGGCAAGTACGGCACAGCGTTGCAGGCGGCAGCCTACGCGGGCGAACACGAATGTCTACTAGCTCTTCGAGATGCTGGGGCCGATGTGCATTATGCGGGTGGTAAATACGGCTGCGCGATGCAAGCGGCCGCCTGCAAAGGCCATCTTGACTGTGTRGAAACGCTTCTTGAGGCGGGTGCTGATGTGAACCAAGAAGGAGGCAAATACCACACGGTATTGCAAGCAGCTGTGTTTGCCAACAATCTCGAGATCGTCACCAAACTGATAGAGCACCATGCCAGTGCCTCGGCTGTAGGAGGAATCTATGGAAATGCGCTGAATGCTGCTGCGTCCAAAGGTCGAGCGGAAATCGTGTCACTCTTGCTCGATCAATCACTCCCAGAGGGGATATTAGACAGTGGCCTTCTTCAGGCAGTGTGCCATCGACAAGTGGATGCAGTGGAGATGCTTTTGAAGAATGGTGCCAGCGTTCACGCAAGAAACCCTGAGCTCGGCTCTGCACTGGATGCCCTTGAAATGGGAGTGCCGGATAACACGAACAGCGATGACATGGGCGATTGGGATGATGATGAGTCCGAAGAAGACAGTGCATCCGAGGATGAAGATGATGATGAGGACAAAGACCAAGAAGCTGGTGACGAGCCAGAAGATGATGTAGACAACGACTCGGACGATGAAGGTCTTGAGGCGAACTTTGCCGATCTTCATCTAGAGGACTGTAGTCCGGAAGAGAAGATACGCAAGATCCTGGAAGAGGCCATGGCAAAAGTCAGGCGGAACCCCTCGATAAAAAGATTTCGGACGATCAAGCACCAAGCATCCAAAGGATCCCTGAACAACCAAGCACCAGAAATTGTCAAGATGAATGATTCGCTTAGCTACAGTGGTGGCAACGCTGCTATGGGAAACACTGAATCGACCTGGGGGTATCCGACATCGTACGATACGGGCTTCTCTTCCCAGTCTACATCAAGCAATTACGCTCCAGGAAGCGGCATGAACACTTTCCAACCCTTCGCTCAAGCCTCAGGACCCGGGCCAGCATTTAGTAACAACACAAACGGAACAGTCCCTTCGATGCCCTCCGCAGGTCTTTATCAGATGAGCAGCAACAATTGGCGGCGAGATTCAAACCCCCAAAATTCATTTGCCGATCAGTATCCCGCAAATCAGCGGCCTCCAAGCAACGTCTATGCAGCATACAACGACCGCCCGGTTCCTCAGCTGCCGCCTCCTTTGCCAGCACGACCTAGTCCACAGGCTTCCCCTACCCCTCAATACCCATCCACACTGATGGCTGCATCTCCACCAAGTCGTCCGGAGTACCATGCGTATGGTAGCTCTCAGACCTCTCAAGCGCATACGCCTTCACAATACTCTCGAGCAAGCATGCCTCCACAAAACGCCTACACTTCATATCATCATCCACAACCTCCGTACACACCTCCGAGTTACTCGTATCCCAACACAAATGCTCCCTCTCCCCCAGTCCTTGGCAACAATGGATATGCAGACATCCCACCTAGCCTTTATCCCGGGCAGAGTGCCAATCCTGCAAATGCCGGCTTACAAACATCACTTGGGCGACCAACAGCTGGAGTAGGGGAAGATGTAGAATTGAAAGAAAGGGCTCAGGGATGGATGAAGAAAGCGAAGAATTATCGTAACTTTCTTCAATAATCATCCATCTACAGTCAATCAAGTACACAATTGACTTGAACCGAGCAGAATGCAGCACAGTGAGATCCAAGTACGCTTTCCCGTCACACGTACCCCTTTCAGATGGAACGTTTTCGAAGTCTGTGGATATGATGTGTCAGTGGCTGGAGATCTACCAGGTCAGGAGCTTTCCCAGGTAAAGGTTCTCCAACATCCGGGCTATCCAACGCTCCCACATCTTCGAGACAGCAACACAGCAGATGTTGGACAATGTCGCCTGGGTGGCACGAATTTCACACATGATAATTTTCATCTCTTCATACATTGCCACGGGCTTTGTCGGTCCAGCCCATATTCAATCTCGATTACAGCCATATGAATCACTGATGACGCGCATCATCAATTGTCACCGCTAGGATGAAGTGCTCGAAGGATCACCGCTAGGATCAAGTGCTGACAGGAGCCAAGGCGCTGCTAAAGTCCATTGGACGCTGTTATTGCGGATCTCCCTTCCAGAGCTGGTATAGCGGTGCGCTGTGCCGCAAATCTGCACTGGCTCAGCCTGCTTGTTTCACTCGGTGTCCCAAAGCATAACGTTAATTAAGTTACTGTGCCTGATCCGTGCAGCGAGGCTCAGATGTTTCAAGCTCTTGGACTTGGGTTTGAACAAATCAACGGCGCCCAAAAAATGCACCATCTCCCAGTACCCTGCTACTTTCAAACTTTGGGCTCCGTCTGCTCACTCAAGTGACTCAGRATGAGCTCGTCAAATGGATRAGCACCCAGTGCGAGCTCAGCTCCGTGGCACAGCGTATCAGGAAATCCACGGCAATGTTCCTGCTTATGCATGACGTACACGTGGTGCACACCTGGGGGATACCCATATACCCAAAATGCCCTATCCTGTCAGGTGGGTGRCGTGTTTGGGCTGTTTGTCTCTCGAGACCGTCGCATTTGGACGAACGTTGCATAGTCCTTCAGTATGTCTATGGAGAAAGTGCCCTCATCGCCTGATGCGCCAGGCTTGGAGCCTCCACCAGGGACAACATCATATCTGAATGGCGCCTTCACACTGCAGCCGTATCTGGCCGTTGAAGTTGCTRCTGCAGCCATATTGACGACCGTCATGGTCATCGCGCGAGTCTATACGAAAGTCAGGGTAATGAAATCGGTCACCTTGGAAGACTGTGAGTACAAACTTGCTCCTTGATCAATCCATACTGATGAGTCGTAGATGCCTGTGTGGTCGGATGGGTATGATCATAACAGACGCAGTATGCTATCACGGAAAACTCACTGAACTTGATCCAGGCTTTTTACATAGCTTTCATGGGCATCCAATATTCTTGTGGGCGGCACGGTCAAGGCACCCATCAGTGGAACGTCCCGTACAGAAAMGTCCAATACAATTGGCAGGTGAGAAAGGAAGAGCCACAGCCAACGACGACCCAGCTAAGACCCTTTCCAGTACAGCAATTATGGCGATATGCTCTACAGCATCTCCCTCCTATCCGTCAAGCTTTCAATCCTGCTTATCATCCAACGCATCTTCTGCTCCGTCCGCAAGAACATCCCTTACTATCTCATCATCTTCCTCATCGCCGTCAACACCGGCTTTTACATCGCCTTCCTCATCGTGCCGGCCGCGCAATGCATCCCTCGCACCAAGATCTGGAACCCAGACGCTGCCGGCCATTGCATCCAACCTTCAAAGCTCTACATCGCCTCCGGCATCTTCAACTTCATCTCCGACATTGCCATGCTGAG
>MSTJ01000375.1:0-15927 GCA_001956345.1 Ramalina peruviana
GAAGAGGGGGGGAAGGGGGGTGAAGAGGGGGGGAAGGAGAATGGCGAGGGGGGGAAGGAGAATGGCGAGGGGGGGAAGGAGAATGGGGAGGCCGTGAAGGGGAGTGGCGAGGCTGGGAAGGAGAATGGCGAGGCGAGGTGAGTAGATCGTGCCGGGGGGAAGGGGTGGGGGAAAGGATGGTGTGAAAGTATCAAAACGGGTTTTCTGACTGTGCATGAGGTCATGACAAAGATTCAACATCTTCGAACGGATTCTTCGGCGATGCAGGTTGTGGTGGATTGGTGGGAGCGGTCGTCAGTGATGGAACCGAGATCAAGGGTGCTGGTATTCGGCATTTGCATCTTGAGTTTTTCTTCGAGGCTGGATGATTGACGACCGAAATGATGGGATGTTTCTGGTACCATGTCACGTACTAATACATAGGCAGCCATGTTATACCTGACCCTGGCGCCTTTTGGATCAAATACCATCATTTCGTACTGCCTTAGATCGAAGAAAGTGTCAGAATACATTACGAAGATGATGTGCTTTGGCTGGCCGATGCAGCAAATCGTTCTCTGTAGGCCCAATACGATCTGCCAACACAGATAAAAGTATATTATTTACCCTTAGCTGGGATATCTAAACCGAAATATGGAGCATGAGACCCATCGGCATTGCCGCTGACGCCGTGAAAATCCATATCCATGCCGTTGACGTGAACAATGAAGCCACTTCTAACGCGCAGAATTCACCTCACATGCATCTTCCCCCAGCGATCCCTATACGGCCGTTCCCCCGCAGCGCACCACGCATGATTCCTCAACTTCCTCCTCTCGATTCCCCCCTTATCTGCCCAAACCTCTTCATTCTCCAATCTCTTCTTCGTCTTCGCCCGTCCATTCAAAATCCTCACTTTCTCGAAATAGCAATACGCTGCAAGATACACCTTGGACGTATTCCCCTCCAACGGTCCATCCTTCTTGAGGAAATCGCTCAGGCTCTTGTTCCCGATTGTGGTGCATGCGTAGAAAGATCCCATCGCGGCAACGGCGTCGCGGAGAAAGGCTGCCTGCGTGCGGCCTGGCACGGAGAGGTGTAGACGGAGCTGAGCGCGGATCTCGTCGCAAGTGTCGTAGATGGCGACACCGTCGTTGACTTCCCCGGGTAGGGTGATGTCCTCGATTCTTGAGATCTTTGGCGATGGATCGTCCTCCTCCTGGTCTTCTTCGGTGCCATCTCGGCACGGTTTGGGCCGTTTTTGTATGGCTGGACTGGCTTCTTCTCTTTTCCGTTTTCGAATCGATTTGATCGGGAGGATGGGAGGTGTCCCTGAGGGTGGCGTCGAGGGACGTCCAATGAATTCGTTCTCTTTGTTCGATTCAGAATGGTATCGGCTAGAGTTGGCCTTGGCGGCCCTGGCTAAGAGGGATTTGGGAATAGTGCGGCCTTGTGATTGCCGAAGTTCAATCCATTGGGTGAGGCGGTCCTTCTCGGGGGAAGCCGGTGAAGCTGGGGTAGGCGCAGAATGATACTGGCTAGGTAGTGCGGTGGATGGGTAGTAGCCGCTTGGTTGGGGAGGATAGTCATGATGAGGGCATGGACGATACGGGTATGAATGAGGGTGGTACGGGCAGTATGAATACTGGACAGGTTGCTGGTAGGCAGGGTTTGGCAGCCATTGCCCCTGAGTGAAAGATCAGTCGACAGTGACAACACGTCAAAGCGTGTGGTGGACTGGAGATATAGTTTACGTTGACCCAGATTGGCTGTAAAGCCATGATATTGCTATTTCTGATGGAGGTGAGGTCTGCTGCCCGATTGAGTCAAGAAGGTCCAATTGAGACTTGGTGGTGGGTATGAGCTTTGAAAAATGCGGAAGTCTAAGAGGATTGTCCTGGCCCACTGCGGTATCTCTTTGCGAACTGACGCAGAAATGGATCGGCAGATGCAGAAAAATTGAATCGCAAAATCAGGAAAGGAGAGAAAGATTTCTAATATTTACATCTTGCTTCTTTTAGACTAGCCCAGCGCGCTAATACACGGCGCACGTGATCGGAGATTCAACCAAACGGTAATCCTCATTCTTCCTATTCTAAAGTATCATCAGGTAAGGAAGTTTGCGCCGTGGACTGGCGGTGCAATAATATGTCGAGCACTACGTGCCCGATCTACCCGCTGTCATTGTCTCAATCGCTTCGCCACCCTGGCGTCTGGTGCCAAATTTTGGCTTCGGCACGTTCACGTCCGAACATTTCCATAGGACCCATCCTTTGGCCCTTTGGTCGTTCTGCTTTCGCCGGATACAGCTCAGCGCGTCTTAAATGCTGTCCACCTCGACGAATCTGAGATTCGATATCGAATAAGTATTTAATGAGTGCTGTAGGGAAGTAAATGAGTCGTATCAATACAAGGCACGAGATGACTACAGCCCGTAGAATATGTTCTGTTTATCGGGTGATGTTAGAGGCTACAGTCCTAAATCCTGGTGACAGACACAGGAGCATAGATAAGAACTTCGTTTGGTGAGTTGGGAGGAGTCGCATCGCACTCCTCTTTGCCACACATCCATACAATTTTTGTGCGATTTCTGCGTGTTGGGCTCATGGAGCAGGAATCCAACGCCCCAGTGTCTATGAGTTTCGAAGAAGTAATCTATCAACAGGCCGTGTCTGCTAATCTGGTAAGATCAGGTCAGTCTGATGAGAAACTTCCTACAATCTACGCGTGATTTCCTGCGTTGCCAGTTGAAGAACCGGTGGAATGTTGCGTTGAGACCCTCTGGAGTTAACACGAGGAAACTTGAAAGGCAAATAACGCAGTTGGCATCCATCCTCCTCAGTTCGCTTCTGCATCATGGTCCTGATGGGCTCATCTCTCTATTTGAAATCTTACCTCGCATACGAAGGAAGAGAACTATCGTCACTGAAATAATGTGGCTCCGAGTCTAGCCTGGCTCTCTCCTCTCTTAGCCATGGTTCTGGGCCGCTTATCCGAGCATCTTTGGCTGCAACAACCAATACTTGGATTGGAATCTCGAGATTGAACTTCCCCTCGCATGGGTTTCCCGTCTCAACACAGAGAACTATGCTATACCGGCGAGACAGCAATGATGAATCGAATGTTGGCGCCGGAGGCCATTCATCCTCCATGAGGCTGTCCGAGTTCATCATGTACACCAGAGTCGTCTCCCAGATTTTGAATTGGCGTTTTGTCGATTCTCGATCTATGGTTTCGAAATGAATGAGAATCAATACAGCGTCGGGCATCTTATGGATGTCTTACCTGTAGTTTCGGCGTTACGCAAAGACCAAGGCGGGAAGGCGACGCCATGCCGCTGTGAGCCGTACGACCTGGACTTCTTATTCGTGTACGGTGATACGATTGCATCATGATTCGTCGGAGCGCGATCTCGTGGCTGCACGGACACAAATGTCATTGCCTTGACAGTCGTCGTTAATTTCCCGCGAAGAGAGCTGCGTAGCGATTCATCCAGCCCTCCACTGCCTCCAGCAGTAGGATTGAATTGCTTGTACTGAGCATTAATCGTAATCGGAGTCGACACCAATGCTCTCTTCCCACTCAAGAGTCTCAACGGCGGCGGCTCCTCCACGACCTGAAGTATCAACTCACCAACGGCGGGTCCGCCACCGAGCCGGAGACCCATGAATGGCTTCTTGAGCTCGCCGCGCGCGGACAGGATATATTCCCCCTTGAAGTCAGACGTGCAGAGAGGTGGCTGTGCAGGCAAGGCAGGTAAGAGTCGGACTTCCCGTAGCGCGGTCTGGCGGCCTTTGGGGGACGATCTGTGGTTCATCATGAGTTCTGCCTGCACCGTGTAGCGCACCCGACATTCCGAGCGGCAGCAAAGCGCTTCTGATGGAGGTTGAATATCGGCTAGCGATGTGTGCATGGAGGGAGGGAGTGTTCGTCCGAATGTTGATGATGAGTGAGCATGAGCATGGCGACCATCGAATGCTGCGCCAAAGGTGTTACGAGGTATCTTGACATGGAAGGGACTGGCCAGTCCCCAATGATTGGCACCATTGTTGGGATGGAATTGATTGCGAGGAATGGAGCATGTCATGGCCAAGAACTTTTTTGATGTTTCGGTGGTTAGTGACGAATCTCGAGGAGTTCCAGTGGAAGCTCCGTTCCCGTCCCCGTGCGGTGTGGTGGGGATAGACTCACCTTCTGTTCCTTTGTCAGACGGAATGGCTCGGATAAGCCGTCGGAATGTTGGATGATGTTCTTCAGATATCCTAGTGGCACAGAGATTCACGTCAGCTCACCAGACTACTATTACTGGGTCCTGCAAACTTAATGGGGTACAAGACACACCTTCCGTGGTAATTACGACCGAGTCGAAAGCGAGCTCCCTACGGTCATCTACCACGACAGATCCATGGATGCCTTCTCTGTCGGTGAATATTGGCACTTCAGCTTCATTGTTACAGCAATCCTGATCTGTGAGAAAACGGATGTCGATGGGCATGCTCGCTATATCCGGCTGCTTCTTGGCTTTGCTGCCTCTCCTCATGGTGCCAGATTTCAGAATCTATTTCGATGATAAACCTGCGTACACACCCCAATCAATGAAGTGATTATGAAAAGAGCTCACTTGCAGGTCACTCAATAGAGTCGGCGAAGAATACGAAAAGGAGATGAAGTTCCCGTCGAGATCGACCGACTCTTTGTCTTGCTTCCCAAAGACTAACAAGCCCATCTTATGTAGCACAAGATCCATCACAAGATCACCACGATGCCAAGATTCATTGTTTCGGTATATCAATGAAGGAACTCAGCTGATCAGGGGCTGCATTGCGCTATTGGTCTTGGCGCAAGACGCCAGGCGAATCAGGAGAAAAAGCATCTTTTGGTGAATGTGGGAGTGCATGACAAAGCCTTTCGAGGACCCTTTGACGCTAGAGCTGTACAACATAAATACCTCAACTTTCTTTTGAGATGCAACGATGACTCGGCAGAGTTCCGAGCTTGAGCAGAACTTCGAATCCTTGATGGAATTCGTAGCAGGTGCCCGTAAATCTATTCACCGTGCTTGCTTCACGGCTTCCTGTGTTGGAAAGCTGAGATGAATTCTGTTGCGACTGAATCATGTCGAGCAGGACCAAGACAATATAAGAGGAAAGATTGCAGTGCTATGAAAAAGCTCACCACGCTTTGTTCCACTTGCGTTGGGCGACAAAATCCTCATCCATCCGACCAAATGCCAATCGCAAACACAGCTCGAGTTCGACGTGAAATCGCAATGCAAGAGATATGCAGAGTAGAATTTCAGCTCCTTGATAAGGAAAGCGTGAATACTAGATGCCAAAAGCATGGGAATGGATCTCGAGAAACACAAGAAAGCCTTTCAAGAATTAGTAAAACAGCCACCTTCCTAGATCTCTTGCTTGGCCAGCTCTATTATTCGCGAACTAGAGCGAATGACAAAGCCTTACAGCTTTGCACTCCTCCCTCTGATGATGGTAGCAACGACTCTGAACCAGGTTTGGCAGCGTAGGTGCCACTGGACAAACGCTCTGAGTCTCCTCACAAACCTTGCTTTTCCATTCAGCGTTAATTGAAGGCCCAAAAACACCTCAACGTCTCTTTCCAGCACTCATCGGATTCTGGAAAGGCGTGGAGCTAGCCAATAATCATGCGATTGAGAGGCTGGAAGAACTCTCACGGATCTCACAAACCTATTTCGTTGATGTCGGTGAACCCTCGAGGTTTGACTTGGTCATCTTTCGATGGCCTACTCCCCTTCTCTGACTGCTATGTACCTCTCTGTCTCTGACTACCATGTTCCTCGCTGTCTCTTCCCTCCAAAGAATAGCTCCGTCTGGCAGGACCATAACCTGTTTTTCATATGGGCTTCCACTCATGGAAAAGAGGGCCACCTAGGCGGATCGAGTCACGAGCTTGAATCTTGGTCTGGAAGTAGTCGTGGAGCCATCTTGTGAGGCTGCCAGCAACAAGATGCTAGCCTGCTGCTGAAGTACGCCTCAGCGTCGTGAACGAGAGCAGGTGGGGAGATGTGAGAGAGACTTCCAGGATAAGCTATTTCCGGAGCCGTGAATTGCGGTGCTTCGTTCTCACGGAGGCTGCACACCGCTATAAGTCACTTTTGTGGCAGGATTGGTGATAGCTGGAGAAGCTGGGGAATCCGTTCCTCAGGGGTGAGTTCCCCGCCTTTTTTCCCGGCAGGAGGATATCCTTTGGGTTGCCTTTGCTCCAGCACAGGCACCAGCGGAGCTGAATCGCAAAGGCTTATTTATTCGGTCACCCGCCTGCGCGTGAGCATCTCCCACGATGCGAGGACAATCGATGCCCAGTGTCCGCTGACATGTGAAGAAATGTGTCCATTCTTCATGCTCCTTTCACCCCACTGTGACGTAGAGCGAAACCAGTAATCCCTCGAACACCGCGAACGCAGAGCGCCAGCGCGTCCAATTAGCGCCAGCCTCAGACTTGCTGCTAGGGGCTGCGACGGCGGAAGATGCCCCAGTGGGTGCAATCGTGACGATGCTGAGGTGGAACGTCGTGTCTGGGCTGAATTTTGAAGAGGACGTACTGTTTGGGGTGGCAGTGACCGTGATGGTCTGGTATTGTGTGATGATTGAGATCGATGGTGAGTATGATGGTGCGAGACAGACGGTAGGAAAGTAGGTGATGCTTTGGCCTGGAGTCACCGCTCCAGCAAATGCGGTTGTAAAGACTGATGTCTTTACAGGAGGCAACAGAACGGGAATGGGGACCTCGCTCGAGGCTGCGCTTTCCGGGTCACCTTCTGCTGCAAGTGGTGCGTATTCGGGAGCCTGCACATCGCCAGTTGGGATTTCACTTTGCAGAGAGCCCGGGTCGTCTGTGGTGGTTGCGCTCCCTATTGTCTCAGTCTGTAACGAGATTGTCGATGAAATGACAGAACTAGAGGTAGTCTGAGCGAGCGGTGCTATTTGGGTAAGTGGCGTTGCGACTAAATTTGGTGTTGTTTGAAACGGTCGAGCAATGAGTTGACCTAGATTGGTACTGGCCGCGACGCTTGGCACCGAGAGCGGCGCTTCTGGATCTAGTCGCTCGGAGGCAGAAACTTGGAGATCCGCGGTACTAGTCGTAGAGACGACTTGTTCTTGGACGGTTTGAGTGATAAAACGGCCAATGGTTGTGACGGCCGTAGAGCCTTCTGTAAAGAGTGATGCTGATGGTGTATTTGTATAACCCTCCGCAGTGATGATCACGGCAGAGCGAGTTCGATTTGTGCTGTCTTCGGCACAGGGGTCACCGTCCACGAGCGGCGCGTCATGGGCTGCGGCTGGGCATCTGCGAACAATCGAGAGGGAAGTCGAGCTGGTTACCGTAGCACTTTTGCTCAGAGGACGGGGCTGCAAGACGAAGCAGCCCTCAGCCGGTCCGAGGGTAAATGTTGCTGTTGGGTCGAAGGTGATTGTGGAAAATGTCGAGCAGAGATTTTGCCCGTCCTGGACTGATTTTACAGCTACTGTAAGACGTAATGTGTATAGCACCAGAAGGTATAGAGAGTTGCTGGAGCGCAGCCAGTAGACCTCCATTCTTAGACAAGTCCTTTTGCAAGAAGGGACCTCGACTGTAAGAGGAGACGAGCAGAGGGACAAACCATAAAGAAAGGCTCGCTTGCAAGGATCAACAGACGGATGTACGTTTTAGCATCCTTGAATGCTGAGGGACTGATGAAAATTGAACGGCCTTTTTATTGATGCAGCCAAATGCTGCAGACTACACCTGGGCTGACTCCTGGAGATCCCGAACTGGAGCATGGAGCCATGTGCGCTACCGACCACCTGGCTCGAGAACGCCTTCTTCTACGGCCAGAGGGGCTGGCGCAGTGATAACGCTTGGGTCTCGTTTCCGTCGAGATGCCGATTCGGGAAAAGAATGAGAGGCGACCAAGGATTGACAAGGACGTGCATCCAGCCAATGAGAAGATGGAAAGATGTGAGATTGCATATTCCCGTCGGGCAGTTGTACAGCCTGCATAATTGACCGCTCTCCCATTGGCCGCTGACTTGACGTCGCAGCTTCTTAGAGCCTCAGGAATAGTCTGAGCCTCGTCTACGCCGCATTCTGTGCTGTTCTCGGTCAGAGATATGGGGTTGGTGGGGTTGAAAGATGCAGGAGACCTAACCTGCTTCGGCGTTTGCACAACATGTCACATGCTTGGCGACCAAATCTCGGCGACATTCGCCCAACCTCATCGCTCATCTTTCGACGTTTGGTGTCTGTCACTCTTGACATTGTATGGGGACTCCGTGAGCAGGTCCTGACCTTCGCGGTCTTCGTAGACCTGTATCCGTTTCTGTTACAACTTGATGTCGCCAAGTGATAGAACAAGGCCGGAGCGGAATTGGAGGTACTTCTATTCTTATTGCTTTGCCGGCACCGTCTCATGCTAGCCATGCAGCCACTCAGGACTAATGCGTCACATGGCTCCATGTGTACCGAGGCGTTCTCCTTTGGCAGATTTGATGAGGCTCAAGTGGGCGCCAGGAGGCCATTTGTGGGAAGGAAGAGCCAGCTTTTTCGACCTTGTACTGCATAGACGCTGTTCCATCCAACTTGTCTTCTTTCTTCACGAAGTTCGATTCTGACGTCAGTAAGCTATGCTCTCGACTTCTGAATCTTTGTCTTGCTTTGATAAGTTCAATGTGAAACGACTCCGGAAAAAACACCCTCAAACGCATTGTGCGATTTCCCTTTCAGTCACATGAGAACCAGTATGATGGGTGATGATGGCGAGCATTCATCAAACTCTCATCTTATCCATGGTCACGCCGAAAAGACGGTATCTGATACAAGGTACAGTGTGGCCTCTGCATCATCCAAGAAAACAACGCGACGTCCTTGGTCACACCCCTTTACCGGAATCGTCTCGTTGTACTCCAGATGGACCACGGACTGGTGGGCTTTAGAAACCATCAATTGGGTTTTAGCAGCCCTAGCGTTCAGCATGATCTGTCTGACCTTGGGAATACATCAAGATCGACCTGCACCGCAATGGCCTTCTACCATCACTCTGAACTCATTGCTT
This sequence comes from Ramalina peruviana, assembly GCA_001956345.1. NCBI lineage: Eukaryota > Fungi > Ascomycota > Lecanoromycetes > Lecanorales > Ramalinaceae > Ramalina > Ramalina peruviana. Next base: position 9,050 of record MSTJ01000375.1, read on the forward strand.
TCTCTTCTGTCCTTGTTGGGGCAATGGGGTCTTACTGGCCTTGCTGCCAAATCTATCGGGCAATTGAAATGGCTGTTCTTCGTTCAGAGGGACCGGCGCTTGAAACACTTTGACATGTTTGACGAAGCCTCAAGAGGCCCGTGGGGAAGCTTCCTTCTTTTGACAGGAGGCTGGCCAACGTTAGTAATTGCTTTACGATGCGAGTCCGGTTTCCTTTTGAATAATTCATCTTGCAGACAACTTGTCTCCCTTGCAGCTCTCGTTATGCTTGCGACGCAGGCTTTTCAGCCCTTTGTGCAGCAAGCTGTGACTTATCCACTGCGTCTTCATCCTGCAGGGAACGCGACCATGGACAGAACAACTACCTTCTCGGAAGTTGATGGGCTAGGTCTGAATTGTAAGTCTGAGCGCAGATATCCATGCTACTTTGTGATATTGCACTGCACCAATCAGCATAGAAGACGAGAACTGACGGCCGGCCAGTCAATCGAATCTACCTCATCAATCAGGTGAAAGGCAGCGTCTTCAATGGCCTTTACAATCCCAATACCACCCTTTCAGACATTTCTGCTTCATGCGAATCCGGGAACTGTACTTTACCCGTTCATCACTCCCTTGCAATCTGCGCCTCGACTGCCGATGTGACTCCTCTTCTCCAGAAAACCTGTTTACCATCGAATCAAAACCAGTGCAACTACACTCTACCTAGCGGCGACTCGCTCGCGGGTCCAAATGATGTGATCAGTCTTCTGGCAACTTCCTCACCTTCGCCAAGCTCTATCGCCTTCGCCAATTCAAGTCCGATCATCGACCTCTATACCTTCATGATCTCTAACCAAACCTCGCAACCGCTCCTCCTGGAATCCGCGCTCCACCTATGCGTTCAGCGTTACAACACCACCGTCACGAACGGGAAGACGCTTACCCGCCAAATCGGATCCTCTTTCACCAATCTCACCCACATCAATCCGTACAACGTTTCTGTACCCGACGAGCCTGACACCTATTATACGATGGGCGGCTACTCCTTCTCAACAGTGACGGATTTCCTCGCCACCGTCTTTCGTGGCCGATACACGGTCAATGACGACATGCCCACCTATGGCTCCGACGCCATCGAAGTCTTCGTCGATACCCTCCTAGTGCCTCCCTACGACCTACCAGCTATGCAGAATATCCTTGCAGGCGTGGCTACGAGCATGACGAACGCGTATGTATCCTCTCTATTCGGCTGTTCTTATGGATGCGCTCCAAATCAATGTACCTATTACCTGTCCCCTCCTCTGTCCTAAATAAGACATTCCTCATCCCCCTATCTTCTCTCCCCTTGCAAGACGCACCGTCATAGCCACAACACTCTCCATATTCATATCACGCTAACTTCCCCTATCTCACCTCAGCCTGCGCTCAGGTCCTTACTCCTCCCCCGTCACCGGAACATCCTACTCTCTCCGCCCTTACGTCTCCGTCCATTGGGCCTGGCTGACCCTCCCCGCCTTGCTGGTCCTCCTCTCCTTGGTGGTACTACTCTCAACCATCATCCAAACCCGGCAGCGCAAAGTGAGGATTTGGAAAACCAGCGCAGTCGCGATGTTAAGAGGATTGGGCACGGGTTTGCATGGCGAGTTGGGCGGGCTGGGAGGGACGAGCGCGATGGAGGATGAGGCGGAGGGGAGGAGAGTGAGATTGGTGAGGAGGGAGGGCGAGGAGGGGGGGGAGGGGTGGAGGTTGGTGGGGGGGTATGGGTAGGGGGAAAGGTTTAGATGCAAAAGTTTATTCTAATGTTGTATGAAATTGAGCTGGTGGCGGCTATGTTCATGCTTTTGGAACTGATGCTCTCTAAAAATTCGAAGTGGGCCTCCAGACATGCTGATCATGATCAAAAACCGCGCCCTGTCTTGCAAAACTTGACCCGTGCTTAAGATTGGCAGGCCAAAACGTGACGCCTGCATTTTCCATTCCGGGCAGCTAATTATCAACGGCAAATTGATCCTGACGCCGAGAAGAATTGCCCGGGCATCTTGATAGCGGAATCCAACGTCATCGGAAAACGTGTATTGATGCACGTCTCTGCATTGACATTCCACAGCCCTCAGTGTTTCACGCGGCAATGCTCATCTTGCTTCTTTCCATGACTGTATCAGTGAAAAGCCAATAAGACCATCCCCCTCGACCTGGGACAAATTTTTCCCCTGGATTGTCGGCAGACACTCACCTCCTTTACCTATTCGCGCGTAAGGGCGGAGAAGAAAGGATATCGCAGCGCTCATGTACATAATAATCAAATCCTCTGCTGGCACAGCAATACCAGAAATTTCCTCCGCCCCCGCTGCCCAACCCCCCCAGCGAACCCAATGCCATGATCCCCAATTGTACCTAGGGTTCCGCATGCGATGATGATGTTGCTTGCTTCCATCGATTTTTCACCGAATGATCTTGAATACATGCGTGCTCAACCAGGGCGCGAGATAGAGACCACGGGGCTCGATTCCATTTGCATCCAATCGATCAATGCTCCCTGTCTTTCCGTCTTCTCTGCCTGATGATCACTCATCTTCTGGTACGATTTGCGCATTTTTGCTTTGCACCATTTGCAGCAAAAACTAGGGTTGTATAAAGAGCGAGTCGCGACATGGAAACGATTCATGCATGAATCTGTGCACCTGTCGCGCTCGAGAAGGTGATACGTTGATGATGGTGCACCAGCATCATTGCCCTTGCGAGTTGCGCGCTGATTGCAAATTCTAGTTTAGAGAAAGGCAGGGAGGCCATGACATGCGTGTGAATATCTCGCCCGCCGATTGCACCAAACCACACCGCGTGGTGATGACACCCCCCCAAAACTGGCACCATACCCGATCCGAACAACCAGCTCCGTCCAGCGTTGAAGGGTATATAAAAGTTTTCTTCTCGTCCTGAAGCAACGGGCCGCCTCTGCCGACCCGGCCCCGGTTGCCCATGGTGATTGATGTGTGTGACGTGTGGTGTAGCAAATGCCGAGTTTTCCCCGGTGAGCCGTTCACGTGTGCGCGCGCCCCAACCACGACGCCAGATACATCCGCTTTGGTCCTTCACTGCGCGCGAATGACGAGAGGGGGGTGGTGCCGCTGGGTATATACGCATGGCGGAATTATTTTAGGTGTTGAGGAGCCGGACGTGGGGTTTTGCGGGTGGTGGTTGAGATGCGATAACTTGCTTTTTGTTTTGCTTTTCTTTTGGGGGGGGGCGGGGAGGGAGGAAGGGAGCGGAGAAGGCGGGAGAGTGAGGAGCTTGTAATAAGGAATGACAGGGAGACTGGTAGATCTACGGAAATTTTAGTGTATTGATAGGAAATAGATGGCTACAAAGGCATAGGGTCACGTGGGGGGAGAAGAGCTTCTCCAATCAGTGTCTTATGGTTGCATCATGAATCCTCTTGGCTTGAGAAATGCCGCAACATAGTCGAATATAAGTATCTCGGCTTCTTTTCTGAACTTGATGGCCGATCTCGGAAATGACCATTGTTTAATGGAACAAAACCCAATTATTGGTGCGGGGATATCCAAAATCACAAGAGAACCTATCCGTTGCTGGTCTGCCTTGGGGCATCCAATCTCAACATACATGTTGACCGACGTCGACATCAGACAACCTGGGAAGCCGAAAGCTCTGCTTTACTCCTCCTTCGGCTTCTGGATCAGATTTCCCTCCTCGTCCACCAGCCCCTTCGCCCGCATCACCTTGAGCGCATCGTGCAGCGGGTCCAGCGCCGGCTGGGGTGCCCGGTGTGAGCCGAAGCAGGTGTCGGCCCAGGTGAAGTACTGGCCATAGTTGACGGTGAAGTACATGTGGTGCAAGGTATGATGGGCGGGACTGTTGATGAACTTCTCGGTCCAGTGGCCGGTGATCATGTCACCGTCGTGGATCAGAATGGTCCAGATCTGGACGGCGATGAAGAGGACCATGTAGAGATATCGCTGCATGGGGCAGATGAAGATGAAGAGGCTGTTTGAATTTAAGAAGAGGTTTTTAGGAGAGTTGATGGTGGGTTTTGGGATATGACGGTGAAGTTAAGGCGGGGGATGGGGGAGTTCAACTTACTGGTATGGTAGAGATTGGACAAAGCCGTCAAGCGGGTGGAAGGCCAGCGCGGCCCATGGAGTTGGAACTTTTTGATGGTTGTTAGTGATTGGCCGTGGCAGGTACGGGAATGGGAGAGTCTGAGGCGGGAGGCTGATAAGACGTGGCTTACCGATCCATTTGTGATGTGGCTTATGAATGTACTTGTACACGCTGGGATGATGCTCCAGACGGTGAATCCAGTAGATGGAGAAATCATTGAAAGCCATGTAGGCGAGTGACGAGAACACCAGCCAGGGCCAGCCATGGTCGCTCACGTCGGCGTAAAGCAAGCTTTTGCCACGGACCTCGGCCAGGAAGAGCGGCAGGGTGAGAAAGTTGATGAAGGGAAGCGCCCAACAGGATGATTTGATCTCTTGGCGGACCTGATTTCGCAAGAAGCGAGGATGGTATTCCAGCCGTCGGTCAAAGACGAAGTAATATGATAAAGCGCTGAAAACAAAATAGAGCGAAGTGGCGCCGACTTGGGTGATGCAGAGAATCGAGATGATTTGGCGATAGATGTTGTCGCGCGGCCATGAAGGCGCAATTGCCCGACCGGCGACGGGGAGGGTGGAATAGGAGGAGTTGTTGATGCTGATGGGGAGACTGTGCGAAAAGGAGGCATACGCCTTATCCAGGATGATGGGATCGAGAAGCTCAAGGGCTACATCCATCGTCTACGGTGTGCTCCCACTCCAGTGAAGACGGCGAAAAAAAGGGAAATCTATGGGCGCCGATGGCGACGGTGTGTTTAAATCCGACCGCTCGGCAATGAAAATTCTTTTGTTCGAGGACTCTCGTTGACGAGAATGAGCATTAGACGATAACCTTCCATGCCTTATCGTCGCATGTTCTCTCAATTGTATGTCAGTCTCGCAAGATCACGATAAGCTATGTAAAGACTGTGTGTTCATAATCAATTGATGGACGGAGACAATGAAAAAGTCGCGGAAAACTTCGCACTCGGCTGCAAGTGGCGAGATTAATTCCGTAGAGGGAGAGAGTGGAACCACTCCCGATGAAGCTAATCCCAAACCCGCCTAGTCTCTCCGGTATTGACGCTAATCCCAAACCAGTCTAGTCTTTCCGGCATCGAGTTTCCAACCTCTGGCAGCTTCAACAACAAGCCATTTCGATTTCATACCCATTCACCACCCACAATGGCATCCCGACTCGCCCGCAGTGCCACCGGTAAGTCCAATCGCTCTATCCGCGTCCGCCAAAAGTCACCGCCACCTCTCACACCTTGTTGCGGTAACACACAGGCACCCTCCGTCTCCGACCCTCAACCTCCATACCCGCTTCTCGCGCCCTCCCACTCCTGACATGCACCCACCAACACCACCACCAGCAGCTCCAAGCTCGCCACGCCTCCTCCTCCACGCCTCCCGTTCCCACGGAAGAACCGGCCAAGAAAGCCCAATCCATCATCGATGCCCTGCCCGGCTCCTCCCTCATCTCCAAGACCGCCATCCTCTCCACCGGCGCGGGCGTCAGCATCTGGGCCATTGCGAATGAGATCTACGTGATCAATGAGGAGACCATCGTGGCGTTTGCCACTTTGAGCGTGATTGCGGGAATCTTTCGGTATGCGGTAGGTTGATCGATATCATAGGGGCAGCAGTCCTTTCACACACACACACACCCATACACTGTCTGGTATCTATCAGAAGCTTTTTTACACCAAGGAAAACGGAACCATACTGATGGGCTTTTTCTTTCACGAATAGGGCCCGATGTACAAGGAGTGGGCGCAGGCTCACATCGACAAAGTCCGGAATATCCTCTACACGGCCAAGGAGAATCACATGAATGCCGTGAGGGGCCGGATCGATGATGTGGGTCAATTGGGCGGGGTGATTGATATCACGAAGAACTTGTTTGAGGTCTCAAAGGTCTGCCCATCCCCCCTCCCACATTTCCGTTACTTCGCTTGGATGGCAACGGCAAAAAGCCCTTGCGCAGGAAGGAAGACTAACATCCAAATCCGCGCATGAAAACAGGAAACCGCCCAACTCGAAGCCCAAGCCTATGAGCTCCAGCAAAAGACCGCCCTCGCCCATGAAGCCAAGACCGTGCTGGACAGCTGGGTGCGATACGAAGGCCAGGTGAAGAACCGGAGGCAGAAGGAGTTGGCCGAGAGTGTGATTGCGAAAGTGACCAAGGAGCTGGAGAACCCGAAGAATATGCAGACGATTTTGAGTCAGAGCATTGCTGATGTGGAAAGTATGTTTTGGATCGTGGCATATGGAGTTGCGGAGTATACGCTAATATTCATCGCAGAGATTGTTGCATCGAAGGCGCAGTAAGTGGGAGGTCTAGGGTGAAGGAGAGGGATAGAATGGGGAGAGGCCATGTCTTTGTGTATAGATTCGAGGGCAGAGACAATCATTGCTCATTTGCAACTACTCTTCGTCCAGCTTGGTTGTCTATTGGGGAGACGAAAAGCACATTTCAGCGCCACGCTATACTTTCTGCTTGCCTCCCTTGTTGCACCCCCAGCATTCTAAGCGGCTCAATGCACCATATTCGCCTGACTCCACTCGGGATACTCCATCTGCACCAAACTCGCCACCCTCTCCACATCCTCCGCCAACCCCCTCACCCTCCCATCCCACTTCCCCAACTCCTTTCCCCCGCCTCCCTTTCCCCCCTCCCCAAAGTATATCACCCCCTCAATCTGATCAATCCTCCCCCCCAACCTCCCCTGCTGCAACATCCCACTCGCCACCCCCTCCGCGCGTTCCCACCCGCCTTCCCCCTCCCCAACCCCTTCC
>MSTJ01000376.1:0-15829 GCA_001956345.1 Ramalina peruviana
CCCGGACATCACCGCCCGGACATCACCGCCTCCATCGACGGCTGGGGCGACGAGCGGCAAGATTACAACTATGGGAATCCGGGCTTCAGCGAGGGGACGGGCCATTTCACGCAGCTGGTCTGGAAGGGCACCACGAGCACGGGCTGTGGGGTGAAAGATTGCGGCAAGAGCGGCTGGCTGGTGTTTTGTGAATACTCGCCGCCGGGGAATGTGATTGGGCAGTTCGCGCAGAATGTGGTGAGGCCTGGCACGACTTCTTCGGCCACGACGTCGAGTGCTGCGGCGTCGCCGAGCTCGACGTCGACAGCGTCTTCGACGACGCCGGCTGGGGGTGAGGGGGGGTTGAAGGGGTACGTGATTCACCTGCATTCGAAAATGGGTTCTGCGGGCAGGACTGACGTTGGGCGTGGCAGCTGGGCGATGCTTACTTTGATTATCCTTTTGGCGGGCTTCTTGTAGGAGACGGTAAATGATTATGCCTCTGCTTCCACCCGTTTCCTAGAATGTACAAATTCAATGATACCACGTATGACCTTTTACAGATTTGTTTGTTGACTCCGCATTGTCACGCTCTTGTTGTTGGTTTACTGGTCAAACAAACGTCCTCCATTTTGGATGCACCTTATCATGTGCCCAAAATGCGTACTCCAAAACGCCTGAACTTCTCTCGGGCAGCTAGGGAAGCGAAGCAGGCTCTCCGACTGCTAGCAGGATCGAACTTTTCTGCTGTATCACTGGTGTTGAGCTTGCAGTCCTTCGTATGGCTGCAATATCTCGGGAGGAGTACCAAGTCCCGTGTCGGGATAGGAAAAGGGAATGTCTCAGATGTAAGATCCCTTTCTTCAGAGATCTTCCGCTCACGAAGGGCTGAGACTCGGCGAGTAGCGCTTGAGAGCGATGAATATCGAAACCATCAAAGGTGGACATTCGGCGTTGAGCGGCCCACGTGGGTTGGCCTTGTGGCTGCGCGATAGGACATGTCGACGTTGAGGTCTTTCTGGCATTCAGTGGATGGCTCGATGGACGTCACACTTCATRTGTCCTTTTGCAGAGGTGAGTATTGGAGGTTGAGGTGAGAGGCTGCTGCGTTGGTGGAATCTTGGATGAAGGTCTGAGGAAGCTGTCGATGTATGCTATACACATTCGCTGCAAGGCCTSTATGCTGACATGGAAGACATATAGRCGACYAWGAGCRGGCCAGCAAATGCGATCGTGCCTGAACACTTGAACTTTGACCTAAAAGACGCTGGATGACTTTAATTGCAATATATCAGGGCTAACCAAGACAAGTCGCCCAAAGTAGCAGCGGCAGCAAGTTGCCGTGTCCTACTGAACTCGTCCTCAAGGCCTCTTCGTTCAGGAACATCATGGATCCTTATGCTTGCGGCACTCCTAGCTCTTCGTGGTAATCCATTGATCCACTGACTCAAAAATCAAGGGACCCGTCAGGTCGTACAAGGACCAGGATATGAATGGCTTCCTATATCGCTACCAGCCCGTAGCTTACATATCTGCCTTGAAACCACATCATCATGCCTGTAGCTTTGCTTTCTGTAGATGTCGAGCAGACTACAGTACCTGTCGGCCCATCCCTACCCCATTGCTAGCAATATGGACTATGCACAGAAGCCCCTTCCTAGCCATCTCCTCAACCTTATGGACCTCGTCTCCTCAGTCTAGACGCCATGCTAAATCCTATCTTCGAGCCTCATTCCCATGCGACTCTGGACACTGTCCACCCGTCCCTCTGCCGTTCAATAGCCCCGTAGGCGAGGCTCCAAGAACTCCGGCGGTCAGTAAGGGATCAGCTAATACCTTTCTTCTGCAAACCTTTAACCCAAAAGAGCCTTGGGCCCCCGCTGCTTGACCAACCTCGCCGCCTGCTCCTCAAAAACATCTGACCACATCCCCAACATGCGTGGCAGCTCCAGCTCATGACGGCTTCAAGCCGGGACCCCCAAAGCAATGGAGTGATGATATATATGGGATCTTGGATTTCGGGGCCCATGCTAATGTCCTGGAAGGGCCAGTGATGATATCTGTGACGTTCGTTGGAGATCCCATTGATGTAGGGATGGCTTGTCCCCAAGACGTTGGGTATGCTGGCGATGATGGATGGTCCGAGGAGACTCTCAGGTGTCGATGGAGTGGAGACGATGGGATTCGAGGATTGTGTGGAGTCGAGTCCGCTGTGGGAGTTCCAGTCTGAAGTTTGGTAAGATCTGCTGCTCAATTTTATCGATCCTTAATCTTCTGATCCAGTGTCGGCAGGGGGTCCAGAAGGCCCTCCTTATTAAGGGTAGTGCCTTTACATGCCGGTAACAATTTCTGTTGAGCGTAGCTATCGATCTGGGGAAGTGGTACCGACGTCGTGAATGCTATATACAAAGGCTAAATGCGGCCTTTTGCCAATTTCGGGGAGGGTAGCCTGTGATGATGTGGAGGGCCAATTCCAGTGACAAGTACTCTTCCCTGAGAGACGTTAGCGGGCCCAGGGTAGACTCGTGTCTGTACGTTCCGACATGTATGGTCGCATCTCGAGATCTGACATGATGGCCAGGAGATGTTGGGGTTAGGTATGTAATATATCATGAATCACTAGATAAGATTAGCATCTAGCCAGATCGTATGCATCGGCATAGAGTCAGCATAGAGATCACAGATTTTACGGGTCTTTTCTCTTGTTGCGATGCTCCTAGGCTAAGTTGCATCTCATGCAATTCATGAATCGAACCGGAAGGATCGTGGGCTGACCTCCGTATCCTCACGTGCGTTCAATTCCATTCCCTCCCCGTACTCTGGGACTAGCCATCCACCTGCATCACTTACACCTTTCTTGTTCCCTGTCATTACTCCCTTTCGCTCTTCAGTCTCACTACTGACTGCTCTCCAGCTGGATCTTCCAGCCTCTGCTCTACCATTCACTCCCCCACGACCCTCTATAGTAAGTCGCCGCATACCCACTCTCCAGAACCTCGCCCTACCAGTCCCCTCCTTGACGCCTTCAACCCCAGATCCCGCTTCTACATATCGAATTCGGGCATATCATTGTACAAGTCACAAGCTCTGGCCTCCATGGCCGGAGACGCAGCAAACAACCTTACTCCAGTTACTCCAAAGCTTCCGACGGTTCGTGAGGTGAAGTATGGAGAGAATGACCTCTTTAACGTATTCCCATTCGCCTACATTATCGAATATCTCGCAGAGCTTGTCAGGATACTGCCATATGCCCGCTCTGCTACTGTAGACATCAATCCTCGGTCCAACGCTGGCTTCCTCCTCTTAGCGTTGGGTGCTGGTGATACCGAATCCGAAATCATACCGCTCAATCAGCTCACACACGGGGCATTGCTACTGAGATCACGAATGTGGTTCTCCTACCTACGACACCCACGGGGTCACTGAGCAGCATAGCACCATTCCTAGCCTCCACAGCTTGGATGCACTCCCTACAGCCAGTACAGTCTCCGGATCGTTGCCCCGGACCACGAAGGCTTCTGCCTCGATTCCCAGCCCCTAAAAAAGGTAGCACACGCACCCGACCCGAAGATCCGGACGGCCCTGCGAATCCTACCTAATCCAATTGACGATCATTAGACACCATTCCCGGGATCCTCAGCTTTGCCCACAGGCCTCCAAGTCCGAACGGCGTCTCTAATGCCGGCCAGTGCAGGACTCCACTCAAAGTGTGGGATCGGCGCAGAGGATAGGTTGCCCAGTCGAAGACGCGGGGATGGGGGCGGGATGGAGACGCGTGGGAGAAGCCGGCCGCTGATTATGAGGATGGTGTGTAATAGTGAGGCCTTCGATGTGGTCGGCCAGATGGTGGATGATGTGGCTAGCTAGCTAGCGATTTGCTGGCTGGATGTGCGGTTTGTATGTGAAAAAATGAGTTGACTGGAGAGCCTGGACGCAAAGGCGAAGCGTAGGAACGGCGGTGTGGTGAGATAATGAGGCGGGGATCTGAAGTCGCCGTATGAACATAGGAGAGTGTCCTTGACGTTGTGATCATTTGGTCCCCCCATGACTGCTATCGGGATATGTAAACCAACGGTGTAGACTTCATTGATCGGCTGGTTGGTTTGCTTTACCATCATATTGAAACATCGTATGGGCTTTCCCTGTTCGAATTGCACTCCTTAGAATTCTTGCTGGAGAATTTCCGCAGACATCAAGACCGACTTTGCTTTTTTGTGGAGAACATGCTGTCCTGCAAGGTTCTGTGGCATTGGGGTCGTCAAGCCGGGCTACTCCACCATATCAAACATTGCACATCAAAAGCAAGCAATCAGAGGAGGATAATTGCATGTGGGGCCAAAAGGACGTTTCATGACATTGTGAAAGCTGTCCAACCAGTCACCATGACATTCTAAACTACCCAAGATCCTTACCATCATTCGTAGAACCTCCTAAATCTATCCATCTTCGTCCACTCCACATCCTCGATAACCCTCCAACAGGTCAGCAGCAGATTCGGGAACCTCCTCGTCCAGAGGGTCAGGTAATCCTCGGGAAACCGCCCGATCCTCCGCTTCACATCTTCCGGGATGTCATTGAAGTGATTCTTCTTGTTCCGCAGAGCCCTCAGCAGATCCAACAGACTCCCGCCCTTGTACTTCCTCTGCCTGCCCAAGGTATCGACAAAATCCCGGGGAAGCGCACGCAGAAAATCCATGTGATGCTGAGGCTCGATGACTTGGTTGGTGCAAGATTCCAGGTATTCGAGATGCTCGCTGTACCCGTCTGTGCGATCAGGATGGACCTTGTTCCATTCATCCAGCATGTGCTTCTCATGCTCGAACCCGTCAGAGACATCGCACAGGAACTGTAGCCGCTTCTCCGTGTCCCAGAAGAATGGATGGCGTAGTATCTTGGACGCATCAGGGCGCTGCTTGGGGTTGTGCTTGAGCATGCTCTCTACAAGATCTCGAGCCTCCCACTGAGTGTCCCCAAGACATCCAAGCGCATCGATGTTGTATGTTCCCTTGACGATGTTGGCTTCCCGCATGAATTTGTCCTGCTTGTCAAACGGATGTTGCCCGTTCGTCAAGCAGTAATAGAAGATGCAGCCGAGGGCAAAAATATCAATGGCCCGCGTAGCGCTACGCTTGGTTTGAGTGTCAATGACCAGAGGCTCCGAGTTGTTGGTATCGGTCGTAGGAGTAGACTTCAGATTCGGGTCGTCATCGATGAGCAACTCTGGAGCCCGCCATCCAGAGGTTCCTGCCGCGTGGGCTGTTGTAGCGCGGAATGAGTTCTGGTCAGCCTCAAGTTTCTTACAGAGGCCGAAGTCGGAGATCAACAATCGAGGTTGCTGCACGGCTGAAGGGTTGAGAGGATTGGCTTTCGGAGCCGAGACCAGAATGTTCTGCGGCTTGATATCACGATGAACGATCTTCAGGGAGTGAAGATACATCAAACCTGCTGTGATCTGTCTGAGCATCTCCGGTCGGTCGCTGGAGGAGTCGAGCGCAGGATAGCTCTCTGGCCGCTCTATGACGTCCTGAAGAGAAGCTGGACACAACTCAAGAGCTATGTAGAAAAATTGACCATCCTCCTCTTTATCAAAGTAGCGGATGACATTTGGGTGATCATCGCTCTCTTGAAGCAGGCCTACCTCATGAGAAGCGATGTCGAAGAACTCACGAAGCATGCGTTTGACCGCGACATCCCGACCACCAAAGGTACCTTTGTAGACGACTGTCCCATGCCCTCCATGCCCCAAAAGCTTGTCCGTTTGGACGGTCAGGTGGCCAATACGAAGAGTACCATCAGGATCCGCCATCTCAGCCGCAGTGGTGGCAACTGTCCTGGATGCATCAACAGCAACGGCCGCAAGTGGTGAATCATTAGGAGGCTCCATAATATCCTTGACAGTCTGATCGACTTGGTCTTTGGATTCATGCTGACTGTTGCTTCGCTTCTTTTTGCTGTGTCTTGCTCCACCCCTGACCCCTCGTCTCGCCTTCTTTTTGCCAGGCTGAGGTGACTGGCTTGGATCCAGAGTCTCATCATCTATGCTCGGCTCTGCTAGCTCTTGAAACCTGACACCTTTCTCGACGTCCTCCGACTGTTGCAAATCACTTGAATTCGACCTGCCGCGAGATCTTTGGGGAGCTGGCGCTGACAGGGTCGAGCTTCGCGATCTGAGGCGGATGGTGTCTTTGTCTGTACCATCCTGCACCTCGTCCTTGTTCGCACCCACTGTGCCATCTGTCTCTTTCGTCCATGGCGGTTGGGCAACCGAAGGGGATGCAGGCACAGAGGCGGAGGTCTGCTCTGCAATAATCAAGGGGTTCCTGAACTTGAGGTTACCGTTGAGGGCCCTCGAAAGCTTCTGGCGGTTGAAGAAGGCATACGCGAGAAGCGCTAGAGCAAGTACAATCAGTGTATCCACTACGTTTTCGAGAGCGCCGCTGATGATCCTGCTCTTTCCTACCAGCGACAACGCAGGGAGACGTGACGCTTCCTCGTAAGCATCAGGCGGTGGTTCTTCGATTTCGGGGGTTTGTGCGCGACTGGAGATCGTGAGTGGGCTACCTCGTCGAGGATCGAAATCAGACAAATCATGGACTCCAACAAAGCCTTCCTGCCGCTCGTCGAGACTGCATTGCGTAGCACTGGTCCATGCGAGCCAGTCCTCGTCATAGCACTGAGCTTCCTTGGCCCTCCCAGCTACCAGTGGGTAGGTGTTTTCAGACATTGCGAACCAGCCACCAGCTTCGGTATGGTTGACAAAGATGCGATTCCGGGCTCCTGAAGAGCCATATAATGCTTCGAGATCGATCGGTCCGATGGGCTGGGGAAGGATGACTAGCTGAGGATCCTGATCTTCGGTCTGAAGCGGACGGGCAACGTCGAAGACCCTCACGACAGGGGAAGAGAGCTTTTGTGTGTACGCCCGTTGCCTTTCGGCGACCTTGGCGTGATCCCATCCAAAGATGCTTCCATCATGGAGTGGGTAGACATACTTGTTGTCCATACTGACCGAATACTGACTGTGGAGATCTCCGTCGCGAGTATTTGGACCCCACTCGGAGTATCTCAGGGTACAGATGGGATCGGTGGTGTCGCGATTCTGGATGGTGATGGTGTACTCGGTCCTGCCCAGAACAAAGGAGCCGCTCGAGCCACACTCCTCGTCGTCCAGAAGGTCGAGGCCTCCTGGTTTGGGGCATCTGGGCTCCTTACTCAACGTACCACCGGATCCGAAAATTTTGTTGATCGTCCCGCTTGATGCATCGACGGTGTAGAGTTTGGTTCTCTTCTCGCCGTTGTAGACCACTGCAGGGTCGGCACTTTCGTAGGGCGACATGTCAGCAACAAGCTGCTTCACTGTCAAGTGTAGTTTCTGTAGACCCCCTAATGCCCCCTGATTATAGATGTAGATGTCGCCGTCTCGGCTCGGCTCCACAATCCACAGATAGTCATATTCTGGTCTTGAACCCTCGAGCTCGCTCTTATTGCGGGTATGGTAGACTGTCTCCACCATGGGCTTATCGACGCCCAATTCCCATTTGGGGGCGCCCGTCTTCCTATCGCGGGCATGAATGGAGCCGTCTACGGTCGCCAGTAGCACAAAATCCTCCACTTCCCAGTCATGCAACGAGCGCGCTTGCAGCGGCGTTGACAGCCCGGCGGATTTGACGGGGCCTCGTTGTGCAGGTTGGATAGCTCGCACGGCTTGGGAATCATCACCAGCCAGAGCTGAGGGATTTGTAGCGACGGCGCTCGCTTTCTTCCGCTCATTCACGATGTTAGTATCTTTAATGTGTTTGTATTGGGTTGTCTCGAGACGAGCATCATTCCGAAGGCCGGGAATGCCCGATCTCGTGAATTGGTCTTCTGCAGGACCTTGTTCATGAGACGACTTGCGGTGATAGAGCTGCTCATGGGTTTGCGATGCATTGATATATGATACTAGAAGCAGAGAAGCTGCCAATATAGCAGTTTTTCTGGCTCCCGGCGGCCGTCTCATTGCAACAATTATGCCTCTCTCAACAACGGCTTAGCAGGCAACCATGAAATGTACCGTTTTGGTCGAGAAACGTCGGCATAACCATTGGAGGCGGATGTTCATGGCTCGGCCAGAACGGAACAGCTAGGAGGCAGAAAGACAGTTGGGCCTTTGATGGAGAGAAAGATGTTAGGAAGAAGAAGAAGAAGATGCTGGAAAGGATGGCGGAGACGGTGAGATGGACAAGGCACAGCAGCAAGGGTTCGCCAAGCTCGCTGCCAGTCCGCAATCTTTGAAACATCCCTCTTACCCAATCCACAATTAGCGCACCCTCGGATCCTCCAAGCGACCCAGTGATGTAAGTTACGTGTAATTACTTCGTAATTACAGGTAGAAAAAAGTCCTCATGGTTCTTACGTAACTGTAGYATGTAATTACACTAAAATAGGTGAGGCTACCATATAAATTACCACCCATTACTGCCAGACACCTTCATTTTGCGATTACACTCTCAATCGTTCTCTATTGCTCTGTAGGGCAATCAGGTACTGTTGCGGTGCTAAGAGTGTCCAACAACGCCATATAGTATTCAGTTTCAGCTTCCATTATGCTAGTTCCCATAGCCTATAGCTGGTTTATATACTTATTTAGGCTGGTAATTATTTCGGAGCTCGATCCCGTATTGAAGAGAGTGGAGAGGGGGATGAGGCCTGCTGGTACTGGATCGGTTGATCCTTTTGAGTCGATGACGGTGTCGATAGTGTCGTTGATACTATATAGCCACCGACGAGAATGAGCCTCGCTATCGAGGGTGCTAGGATCAAGTACTGCAGGAGCTGAATCGTCGTCGACGTCGTCGCCAATAACGCATTGGAGTATTAACGAGAGGAATAAATCACCAGCATAATCCTTCGAGCCGTACTTCCGTTTGATAGCTGTGTATAGCTTGAAGTGTGTATGCGAGGTGGAGCTATTGAGAGCTCTTCAAACTCTTCAAGCTCTTCGCACCGGAAAAACATTATTCCGGATCACGTGTTTCTGTAATTACTCCAGGACCGTACTTACAGCGTTTTTACCTACAAATTACACTGTAAATGTAACTTGTAAGTAACAACTACTGCATCACTGAAGCGACCCAATTGTTGACTCCGCCACGCAATCCGCTGACCCGCTGCGTCAACCAGCCGTTTCACTTCCACGTCAGCCAGGCCGGAACGGAACGATACCAGACAGTAACATGAGAAAGCGAGAACCATCACCAGCATTTTTTCTAAATTGTCGGTGGGCAGTCCCAGTGGTGATCAATAAGCCTAGTTCGGTCAGGATCTAGGAGAGCATTCCATAGGTTGAGCATCCCCTTGAGCGACCAAGAAGAGAACATGTACATATCCCTACCAAAGGAACCAAGGCGAGATTGAGGCAAAGTTCGAATCCTTCCCCACAGGATGGGCGCCAATGCCAAATGGACTATTTCATTGGATATCGAAGGCTGAATTGTACATAATCACATTCTCTCCCTCTTCCTTGGTGCACTCCGTATGATATTGTCGACCCTCAATAGCAGCTCTGCGGCCTCGCTCGCAGAACTTACCACAGCCCGCTTCAACTTGTAAGCCTCGATCACTCCCTTCTGCCTCATGTCGGCTATGCTTCCTCCAGCGATCAGCAGATCCAACCCCGAGCTTGTCTTCCCATCGTAGATCTCCTTTTTCAACCGAGCAATGAGATCGCTGGAATCGAATCCGGCATTGTCGGCCAGGTAGGTCGGAAGCTGTTGCAAAGCTTTGGCGAAGGATTCCACTGCAATTGCCTTCTTCCCTGCCACGTTCGGCGCTTCTTGCTCTACAGCTTTCGCCATCACCATCTCTGCACAGCCGCCACCTAGAGTCGTCTTTGGTTCACGTACGGTCTGGGAGAGGACCGCAAGCGCATCATGTAACGATCGCTCCGCTTCGTCCAACAGCTGCTCCGTCGCCCCCCGGAGGACTATAGTGCAAGCCTGACCAGCAGCCACACCGGAAAACTTGATCAGCGTGTCTTCACCAATGATGACCTCCTCAATCAAATCGCATTGTCCGAGCTTGACGCTTTCCGGATGGTCAAAAGTAGATGCAATCTCTCCGCCTGTCACCAGGGCGAGTCGTTCAATACCGTCGAAATCTGCATGCTCTATCGAAACAATCCCAGCATCCGAGAAGAGTTGCTCCGGCCAGTTGTAGATGAGCTGTCGATTCACGAAGCAATTGATCCCATGAGCCTTGATCTTCTCAACCTTGGCCTTCATCTTATCTTTTTCTGCTCTCTCTAGATCGCCCAGCTTACTTGTGGCGTCCACCTTGACCCGAGCACCAAAGATCTTGATCTTGTCCGTGTCCATGGCCGTGTTGGCAACTAGGATCTTCGCCTTTTCTAATCTTTTGGGCTGATTCACACCGATTGACTTGTCCAATATGAATCCTTCATCCAGATACGAATCGCTCAGCTTGCCTCCGGCTTTCTTGATTATCTGTATGTGGCTCAAGTCGGTTGACCCTCGCATCCGAAGAACAGCATCACAAGCCAGCTCCGCAAAGTGGTCCCGATCCTGGCTGAGGACCTTTGAGCTCAAAGTCGTTCGTGCAATAGCCGTCAGATCGTTTCGGAATGCCGTCTTGTCCTTGCTGTGATCCACCGCGGTGGCCTCGAGTGCTGTCAAGGCAACGTTACTGGCTATCCTGTAGCCTTCGATGATTGTCTGAGGATGTATCTTCTTGTCTACCAGCTTCTCGGCCTCTCGCAGCAGCTCTGCAGCCAGCACAGCGACCGATGTTGTCCCATCTCCCACCTCATCATCTTGTACCTTGGATATGTTGACGAGAACCTTGGCTGCAGCATTGTCTAACGCTATGGCCTTGAGGATAGTGGCCCCATCGTTGGTGACTAATATTTCTCCCGTTGATCCTGACTGTAATATCTTGTCCATACCCTTTGGCCCAAGCGTGCTCTTGACCAAATCTCCCACGGCGATGGCGCCCACAAAAGCGGAAAGCCGAGCATTTTCGCCTTTCTCCTCTGTGACTTCGTCGCCAAAGATCTGCGTTGGATTGAAACCCGCCTACGGCCAAGTATCATTAGTTAAACGCAAATCATGAAGTATAGCATCTCTTACCATGAAAAGGGAGTCTTGACGGTCGCAAGAGAAGACTAGACTTCAAGAATGCGTCCAGAACGCGAGTAAAAATTTGGGACGCGGATAAGGCAGTTTCGGAGGGCGCTAATACTCAGCTGCATTCGGGGGCTCTGGGCGCCGAAACGCCCGAAAAAGGCGCCCACGGTCCGGGCCACCCGCAAGGCTGAGACAGATATCGCCCCTGAAGCTCGATTATCCAGATGTTTCTACATGTCACGATAGCTTTCGACAGCAGAGTGCCTTGTTCTAGTACGTTTCTCAATGTCAAATACTGTTTGAATGATTTCTGTCATTTGCTTTTTCATTGCTGTTTATGATGTACTGTTGTTAGTCTATAGACTTTTGATATRTTCGATTGCATAACCTGGAATGGAAAATTTCAGCAAAGACCACTCTAATTGGGACTCTCATGGGGAGAATTGGAGCACGTTGTCCCGAAGATTTCGGGAGAACTCGACGGTAGACATTCTAGAGGTCATTGATGATAAACGAGTTCGTTTGGAAGGCCTGTGACCCCTGGACAACGTTGACAGATTCAGCTACATTTCGGCGGATGGATGCTGGGTTGGAAGAATGGCTTGATGTGAGCAATCTGATGATTAGATCGGACAGATTGAAGCCTAATCTACCCTTCAAGGATTCATCGAGCTGGCCTCGTGCGCATTTTCGCATTCTGTGAGCCCTCGTATCTCGCCTTTGGACGGCCAAGGAGACTTATGAGAAATCCCGACTGACAAGTATAGTTTTATTGATGAGAACGAACATGACACGGATCGAATCTGTGTGTCTACAATTGCTTTACAGAAGATCTTCCGCGCCTTGAACATTAGTCAACGCTACTTGGACACATTCGCGACGAGGTCTTGCGGAAGCCGAATTGTGAAATATGATGACAATAACCAGCTCTCCTGGCATGGTATGCCCCATATTTGAATGTCGTCCGTTGCCATGACCCTTTTTCGCTGACAGCTTACCATCTTTGCCGAGCCAGAATTTTGGTACAGCACAGTACACTGGTCACCTCCGAAGCCCAAGGTCGCCCATCCTGCAAAGAAAATTCTCGGGTGGAGCTTCATGAACGTCTGGATGGGTCGCCATGCACATAATGGCAATTTCACAATGCTGATAACGCGCTGTCCAGTCGCTGTCAAGCAGGAGTTCCTGGAGAAGGCCGATGAGTACTTTAAACGACGCTTACGCTACCCGATGATGATCCATCTATACTTCCTCAGAAGCATTGCCCGGAATCACTGGAATACATTGAGGAGCCGCATGCAAAATCTGCACGAGGAGGTGAGTCTTGATGCCAACCAAGTCATTGTTTCACAAGATTTCACATGCGTTCGGTTGAGGGTTATCAATCGATCACTACAGCTGAAATCTGCGTAGGAACAAAGGGTCGACGTACACGGAGAAGAGGCTCAAAACTTTGCTGAACGCTCTCGCAACTTGCTCTTGATCTGTCGACAATTCTCCGCCTTCCTTGTGGATAGCGATCTCGCCCAGCCGCTCATCGAGCGGGTCAAGAGAGAAAACGAGTGGTTTGTCAAGCAAGTACCGCCTCAAGCGACAGATAGCGAGAGTAAGACCTGGCAACATGATTCTGAATCTCTGGCCGAGAGCTTGGGTGAGCTATTGGATGGATTTAAGACGAACARTAGATATGCTCAAAGCTGTGAACAGCGTGCAAAAATCGGCGTTGACGAGGTGAGTCCTGATGGCCCTCATCTACGCTACCAGTAACTGAAATCACAAAGTCATTTTCCAGGATATCACAGCTTGACTCGTCCATCAATCTTTCGATAGCCAAAAGAGGGGAAGAAAATGCAAGATCATTGTGGATACTACAACTTCTAGCCCTGTTCTTTCTGCCGTTGTCCCTAGCTACGGTCCGGTCAAGTGTCTGTCCAATCATTAGAACCTTTCACTGATACATGCATTAGAGCGTCTTTGGAATGGGTTTCTTCAGCACACAGCCTGACACCAATGGTAACCCCGCGCTATACGTGGCACCCGAGTGGTGGTATTTCCTTGCACTTGCAATGCCAGCCGTCTCGGTGATGTATCTGGTCGTTTTCGCTTGGAGTTGGTCGAAGAAATTGAAGGATCAGGACCAGAGTTCTGAGAAGGGGCACAGGCGTCTGGACCCCGCCGGTCCTTGACCCTCGAGACGCTAACTCGAGGTCACCGAGAGATAAGAACCTGGCCTTACAGTGCTCTGTCGCCCATGAAGCCGTGCGCAATCWTGGTTTAGCCTCGCCTGTTTTCGAACATTATAAGTGATGACTTTTGTAGAGGAATTAGACAACAATATCCCAAGAAGGTTTCTACGGCAGGGTCACCAACCGAACGTCGCTGGCATCGCGCGCTGTGGGCCTGTGTCCAATTAGCCGTTTGTCAGACCTAAGGTGGTCCTTGCAGCCAATGACGGCTCTCTCCAGGTTACAATGCATCAGTCTTGACGCAAGACCGGACAATATCCAATTGACGCAGAGGTCGATACATCCTCTTATTACACAGGCCTTGCCGGCACTGACCCTCAAGCGCCCAACTTCTAATCCATCCTAAACCACACAATCAAAGGGACAATGCGCGGCAAGTTTCACGGTCTCGCCTACTTTTGTGTCCATATCTCCATTGCTTCTACTGCAATTGAAGAGGATAACGCCAAGATCTGCTATGTCAACGTCCATATTGTCAATGAGATTTGGTCATACAATGGCGAATTGAACACCACCGAAACCTGGCTTGACTACCGCTACCTCACGAGATAGGCGATGTAGCATGGGGAGGAGGCATTTTACGACGCTGTCCCCTCGGCTGACATATACGATTCATGTATCTCGATCATCTATACTGGTCATTCGCACAATCTATCTCTGATTGTCGATCCTATCCACCATCAGCTTGAATTCGAAAGTAAGCATCATTTGACTTGCTACCACACTCCAGACCTGCCGAGTTGAGGCGAAACGGCGGCGGCCACTGTACGTAATCGTCAAGGTCTGGAGATCACTGGTCTCGCGGCAACAGCTGAGGGGATAGCTTCCAGCGAGCCCAAGGTGCCTGCTACTATCATTCATCCAGATAGGATATGTGAGTCTTGTTGAACTAGGCTGTTCAAGATATCACAGATGACCAAGGTATTTGGCTCTCGACTTGGTCACATCAGCATCTTCTACCGTTTCCCTACTCCGTCAAGCTGTTGGGGTCATCTGCTGTCCACGCCAGAACTCCCTAGCCTGTGACTGCTATACGAGACATGTCGAACATATCTGATGCCTCATATTTCTAGCTTCGGGCTAGCGGCCGCTACGTTCGCCACGCGGATGAAGATCGCACACTCCATTCAACGTCGTCGACTGCTGACCTTGATCTCGCATTGTTGCCCTTGGGAGATCCATCTGCTTCTGCTACAATTACCCACTTCTTGATCTCCTAGTAAACATCTGTGAAAGGTTTCGTCCGCGGCTGTGTACGCTTGCTTGTCCCATTTGCTCTACGTCTCGTGTTACAGAATAAAATATTTATTATGGGTCCTGCGAAAAACGATTTGTCATACGTCGCAGAATGATCTCCGTGCGCCTCTTCAATTTGTCATTGGTGGCACGCACTTGATCCACGGTGGTCCAACACCCTTGCAGTCATCTCAAGTCAGTCGTCTCATGTGGTGCCATCAAGAACATAGGCAACCTTGCACATGCAGCATCCATCTCCGGTGAGACCGAATATATAAAATCCTGAAACTCCGCGCAAATCCGATGTAAGACGTCCCCAAGCGCTTGCCTGTGCCACAAAGCCCGAGCTAGACCGATCACCAACATCCAATCCATCTGCCCGAACATGGCTACCCTGCCGATCGCCTTGAGAAATACCTTCCCATCCTCCTCGACCGTCTACGCCTACATTACAGGTACTGCCCTTCCTCCCAACCACGGCCTCTTCATCCTCCAGTCCAATGGAACCAGCCCATACTATCCCAGCTCTCCTTCCAGCACTGGCAGCCCTCTCGCGGTCGACTGCGCCATCCCGCTTCCTCGAGGCCCAGATGGCAGCGTCACCGCACGAATCCCTCACCTGGCCGGCGGCCGCATCTGGTTCTCTGTCGATGCCAAATTGACGTTTCTTTTGAACCCGGGTGAGTCGATCTCGGAGCCATCGCTTTCCAACCATGGTCCAGATCATCTGATCCAACACTCTCGTGCAAAATCCCAGCAACTAATCTTCCCATCCTCCTCAGGCCCAGGGCTGGTGGAGCCCAGCGTGAGCAAYCCMTCCGAYCCCAACGTGAACATCCACTGGGGCTTCGCCGAGTTCACCTGTAAGCAGACGTTTCCTACCCCCTCAGCAAACCCCCCCCCCTTTTTCCACCGCTCCACCCCGTGCCTGCCATCCCTTCAATTGACCCTCCAACCCCCAAACTCAGGGAACCCCTCCCAAGTCTTCGCCAACATCTCCGCCGTCGACTTCGTCTCCCTCCCCATCGGCCTCTCCCTCACCTCCTCCACCCCCAACACGCCCGTGCAAACCGTGCCCGGCATGCCGTCCACCGGGCTCAACACCATCTGCACCTCCCTGGCGACCCAACAAGCCCACGACAACGCGGGGTGGTCCTCTCTCATCGTCACCGCCCCCGGGGGCACCACCCCCCTGCGCGCCCTGAGCCCGAACCAGGGGATCGTGACGAACCCCTCCCTCTTCAC
>MSTJ01000021.1:0-100440 GCA_001956345.1 Ramalina peruviana
GGGTGACGGCTGGCGTTGCGACTGTGATTGGGCGGTTGGCGTGCAGGAACGGCTCGTCGGGAGCGGTGTCTCGGTGGCAGCAGAGCAGGATGCGCAGGAGTTTGGAAGGCATGTTGGGCGAGGCCACTCAGAGCTCAATCGAGGTGAGTGCGTGGATGCCTTTGTTCGTTGTTTGTTTTGTGTTGTAAGATAACCGGCGAAGGTAATCGTTGGCGAGTACACTTTATAGGGCAAGTACTCAAAATCCCGACGGGCGCCCTGAGAAAGGAGAGAGAGAGAGGGGAGGCGAGCAGGTTACTTATGCCTGCGGTGGTGCGAGGAGGGAGGCTGGTGACGTTACTTTGGTACAGGCAGTAAACTTCCTTTGGAGGCCATAGGAGTGCTGATCATGAAGTTATTCATGAATGATCAAATAGCCAAGCAAATATCAAGGCAATACGCTAGCAAAAGGCTTTTGCAGCTGGCGCTCCGAAGAGCAGAAAGTCAAATACTCAACGGCAACGAAGTCAATATTACAGTCGCAGTGTGGATAGTCTAGCACGTTTCAGAATCCTATCATCGAATGAAGAAAGGCCTGAAGCGCTGGGGAGGATGAGAAAGCAATAGGAGATTGTACGGGGTCATTCGCTGAGATCGTGCGTTCTTTATACCATATATTTTCTCAAAATGACGACTGCTGGCTTCTTCCTTTACAGTTGAGAGGCAGCAAGGGGATTAATCTAGAGAAATGATACAGGCTTTGCACTAAGTCACGATCTCTTTCTTCTGCTTTTTGGATACTTCACCATCACGACATACGAGGCGTGAAAAGACGCCTACCTTCCTGCGCTTGCATACCCAGAACTCCAATTATAAGGCTACGGGCGATGATTTATGTCACAATTGGGGGACTGTCCAGAATGAAATGGCGGGCAGCGTGAAGCAAAATGAAGCACGTGTCATTGTCTTATTATGGTGTGAATTCGGTTTGGTCGTTATGTGGCGTCCTGCCAAGACAGCCACTGGTCCAGTGCCGCCCCCTTTTCCCTCCTTCTTCCTCCTTCCTTCGACTTATCAACATTAATCCTCTCACAGGACGATTGTAATGCACTCATGAAAACCCATTGAAAGCTTCCTCACTCATGTGATGTCATAAAGGTTGCCTTGCTTTTCCCCATTGCTGCGACAAATTCATTCTCGGCATGTGAAGGCATTATCATGTAGCACAAATTTTCTTATGCTGTCCCCATTTGGCTCGCTGGCATTCAGCGGAGCAGTATGCGACCTTCTGACAGCGTGCACATCGCATCAATGCCTTGCCGGTGCTCGATCTTTCTTTCCTGCAATGATCGCATCGATTAATATCACTTACCGCTGCCGTCAATGTCGGTACAACACGTTTGGGCGGGTCTTTGGAGATATCCTGGAAGTCCTCGACATACGGCACCGAGAACAAGGGCGAAATACCAATATGAGTTGCATATTTGGCAATCACATTCCACTTCGGCACATCGCAAGCAAAGCCTTTGGGAAACTTGCCTTCGCCGCAGGAGCAGATGCATTTCTCGCCGAATCCGAGAGAAAGCGGCTGCAGTGGATCCCGTCTGTATTCGCATGACGACTGATGGCTCCATTCCCTGCATCGTTCAACGTACGCTGGTATTGCCCGCTTCCAGAGATTCAGCTCGTTGTTATCCACTTTGATCTGTAACATTTCGCTCATGTTGGCTTGTAGGAAAGTCTGGATTTTCATAACGAGTTCTTTCGTCAACGGTAGTACTGCGCCTTCGATTACGACCGTGTGATTTGATAGATCTAACCTCAACCGATATCCAATGATTATGATGTGGACTCCGCCTTGCTCCTGGTTGGAGAGTGCAAATAGGCTGGTTCTTTTCGCCTTCTGTAGGCCACTGACGCTCATGAACATGGTAAACAGAGATTCTTTATAGTTCAGTCTGACATTGGTACGCAATCCGTCGTTTCCTGGCTGCTCAGTTTCTCGCATTTTGCGCTCGCGGGCAGAGAACATGAATGTGGTGTGAAGGTTGAGCCACTCCAGGTCTTTCTTCCTCTTAAGATCAAGGACTGGAAGACCAGCCAAGTCCAGATAGGGCACAACCCAATTCACTGGCGGCGACTGGTCGAGGGAGAGCGGATACATGAAGTCAGGAAATGGGTCCTGGTCTAGGAACGTGGCGACAGGAGCAATGACCTCAAGATAGGACGATTTCCTTGCAATCCGCAGCTTTGCGCGAGCTTCAACTACGGGCGTTGGGAAATGAAGCTGATGCTTTAGAACGTCAGCGCCGATAGCTACAGTAATGTCGCGGGCGGAGGATTGGTGCTTCTTCACTTCAGCGCCGCTTTGTAATATCTCTTTAAGATCATCGGATCTTAAATCGAGCCGACCACAGAAAGCTTTGATACTTCCGTTCTCAATGTTGACGATCGACGAGACGGTGATCTTGAATGGCTCTGAAAGATCACTTGATGGGTTCTCCGAATGACGGCTGGTACTGCACACATGAGGAACCCCACGTTGATGTGGCCGGAACTTGGAGATGAAGACGTTGTCCTTGTTGTCCAAACGAGTCTCGTAGAACTTCATTTCCATACCAAGGTGCTTGGTAAAGGTTCTCGTGCTTTGAGGCGTTGACATGACGCCGAAGCCAACTCTCGCCGCCGAAGGCTCTTGAAAGAGTATCCAGGTCGGTACATGAAACGAGACGATGAGAGTTGAGTCTCCGCTCCATCCTCTTGAATCCTCGGTGACATTGACTGCAAAATTATCGCTATCTCGACTTCCTGAAATTGCGAGCGTACCAAACCCCAAATGCACGGCGGCAAAGTTGTTCTGCCAAGGTCGGCCCAGAGATTCCTTGGGCGACTCTAGAATGCAGTGAACAGGCGGAGTGCCTAGCTCCGAAGGTTTGATGTTGCTGAATAATTCAAGTCTTCTCCTAGGGACTTTCAAGGTGATGCATGAAATTGCAGGTACATCTTTCCAACCTCGAAAATCGCCATCACGATGACGCGGTTGCCGGATGAGTTGAGCTAAGATTGGGACGGTGTGAACATCGAACATGTGCAGGTATACGTAGAGCTCTTGAAGATAATTCAAACCCATGATCAGAAGTTTATCGGCTTCGACGAGATCACAGAATTTCTGCATGACCTGGTTCCAATCAACTGACACTTGTTGTTTGACGAGAGCAAGAAAAGCAGCAAGGCTCGCTCGATGATACCGAGGCATGGAATTGTTCTGCAGGGTTTGAAGGCTGAGATTCGACATGAGGAGTGACATGTTTTCGTGCTGGAACATCTTTTGGTAGATCTGCAACAATACTTGAGCCAGCTCTCGTTCTTCGAACTGCAGGCTGATCTTGGTGGCATTAGAACCAAGCGGTGCACGACTCCATGCCAGCTTCCAAGCCATACGGCAGCGCATCTGCTTATGCTCACTTGCATCCTTGCCCATCATTTTCAGCATGGAATCCATCATCGCCTCATCTGCAGTGGAGACTGCTGAGGCATTCGTCCAGTATTCAACAGGAAACAAGCCTAGCAAAGTCGAGATGGTCGAGAAGTTTCCACATAGAAGGCTATCAGAAAGTGCCTGAACAGTGTCTTCGTGCTTGACAAGGCTTTCAATGTAAAGGGTACTGGACAAGGCGCTCCTCAGTAGAGGTGATGTGGCCACCAGAACGTTCAGCGCACCCAGATGATCCACAATGTTTGACGTATCGATCACATCAAATTTTATAGGCGCACTACTTTCCGAACCGTATTCAGATCTGTCCAGATTGAGGCCTGCGAAATGCCATGGGTCACGATACAGATTGGCCGAGGCGTCTTTGTCGCTCTGCTCATGCTGCAGGGTATGGCAAAAGGCGATGGCGTCTCCAGCAAATACCCTGAGTGTCAGATTTCTTGGTGCAAATTTTCTGAAGCAACGACCCCAAACCCTAAATTGAACCATTGCAGCTGCATGTAGGTCGGAGAGCTGCGACGATCTCATCACCCCAGGGTCCAAGGGTGAATTCGCGACCAACGACGCGTACGCAGGTGCGAGGTGAAAGCCCAAGAGAGAATTAGTGCCGTAGTGGAGGGTGTTGTCTTCCGGACCTAGATCGAACATTGTCGGATTGAGATGGCTCGCTTTGAGCGATCCAGCTCCAGTCTTAGTCAATACACCAGTCTCCCAGAACTTCCGATCCAATGGTGGAAAGTCCATCATGGCTTTTATACTCACCGGGGCTGTATTTCGATGACCCGTCATCACTCCTCCATTGCCGACGCGTTCCTTTCTCATGTCCATGGCCCTTTGAAATGCGGCCTGCAGACGTCTAGAGTGTGTTCTCTTCTCCGCATCACTCAACCCTTTCTCACTGTATGATTTCCAAGTATCGCGTACCCGTTGGCGAGTGGCGTCATCACAGAACCGGAAGGTCTTTCCATAGAGACCATCACGCCAAGAGTCGGCTGAGACTGAAGCTGTCAGAAGCTTGTCTGCTTGATCCTCCAAAAGCCGATGAGACTTGTCATCCAAGCGGAAGTGATAATAGATGTTCCAGATGATATCGCTCTGTGCGCCATCGTGGTCATCAAGGAGCAGTGAATACAGGAGAAGATTACGGGCTAACTTTGGGGTCAATGTCGAGCAAAGCCAAGGAATGGATCTCTAAGCTTACCAATTACAGCAATTTCAATATCGCAGCATGTAATGTCCATAGATCGCCATTCTGATTGTCATAAGTAAAACTTCGAAACAACAGATGTAGATTTCTGACCTTGACAGTAGATTGTGAAGAGGATGTTTCGAGCGTCTCTGCACCCAAGAAGTAAGACGTCTGCATGATTCTCGCGTGGTATGTCTTGGGTCAGGCACACCGCGGGAGTGTTACCGACCGGGTAGAAGAATGAGACAATGTTGATGAAAGCTGAGTTCAGCATCGTGGAGAGTTTGACGCCTATTACGTCAAGTCGGCATCATTGACGGACACAAGGGATGGCTTGGTAAATAGGGATATGCACATTGCATTGAGAACAGTTTGAAGATGCTTGACAACCTCAGACCTACATTTCTACTACCGATCGGAGAGACATGTTTGATGTTTGATAGAAATGTTTGCTCCTCTCGTCCGTGACGCAACAGAAACGCGCCGCACTGTTGTGACTTAGATCTAGGGTTGACGCGCGCCAAAAGCCCTCACATCACTTACCCGGCAGTCGAGTATGCCAAGACCTGAGGGAAGGAAGTAATGAATTCATGATAGCCAGTGTCCCTGCCTCTTCATCCTTACAGGTTACTCTGAGAATCTGATGCGAGGTCCGGAAGACCCTGAAAATCGTGATCGTCAGTCTTTTGGTACATATGTCAAGATTCTACGCTACTATAGCATTTCATGCTTGGATGTTGAGGAAGATACTGAAATCATTTCACCAAACCTTGAACTATGTCTTGATGATTTTGTAGAAGAACATCATGGCCGGACATGCTAGAAATGCCACTGGTTAGCAGTGCTCTTCATGCTGAACGATTCTGGAAGTGTTTCTAATAGTCTTTGGTTGCAAAACTGCAGGCGTTGCTGAAGACCGCCATGTCGATGAGCGGGAGAATGGTGAATCCCCGCTGACACTGCTGAGATTCTCCATACTCGCAGAATTGTACACCAGAATGTGAGAAGCGGCGCCTTCCGAGAGGTGAATGCTGGCGTCGATGTCCTGCGTACGCCCTGTCGTCCTCTTGCTCCAGCGCAGACGTGAACTTTGAGACCCTCTCAGATTATCGACGAGACCGTACAGGACGTATCAAGGTCTCTGGGTCCTCTGATCCATGAGTTTCCGCAGATACCTGGGCTTTCAAGTCGTCTCAAACTCTCACAAATTGACACATTTGAAGGTGCTCTGGCATTAGTATAATCTTGAGCATCGGAATTGTAGCCTTGGGCTATGGAGATCGCCCTTCGTTTTCATCCTGAATTGAGCCGAAGGGAGGCGTGTGGTGAAGAGTTGTAGAAAATGTTCTGTAGGGCGATCCCACAGAGTCTTAGCAAAGCAAAGTCATGAGATGTGGTGCCTTTGATGACTGGATCAGGATATGTTTTGACAGATCGGGACGCTGAAAGAGCGAGGCGCAGACAAGAATTCTGATACTATGCGAGAAATTCATTTAGTTCGTCCAGGATAATTTGCGTATCGAACATCTCCACCCGATTTTGACTAGTTCCGCGATGCGTAGGCAGCATCGCACAGTGGTCGTGAATGAGTTTTCTATGGTTCCCCCGGGCGTGGTTGGTCGTATGTAAGTGATAGTGACTCGGAACACTGATCTGAATCGGTCCGTTCGGCTTCTTCTTGATCTTTGGGAATTAGAGGAACTCCATTGAGCTACTTTGCGTCGATCACTTGTGGAGCTTCCCCAATTCATGGCCATTGCAGATCGTTGCCCAGTTTTCTGATGCAAGCTTAATGTCCGTCATGGGAAGCCCCCAGCGTTAGTAGTCGTCGTAGTCGCGTTCGCTGCCATCCTCATCCGAAGGGGAAGATGACGAGCCTGAGCCTTTTTCGCTGCCATCTTCATCCGAAGGGTCAGATGACGAGCCTGAGCTTTGTTCGCTGCTATCTTCATCCGAAGGGTAAGATGACGAGCCTGAGCCTTGTGGTGACAAGGAATAATGATATTCACGTTCGTCGTCGGATGAGTCAGTTGATTCTTCGGCGCTGTCCTGAAGATCGTCTGGCGGGGGCGTCGAGGATTTTTCTGAGGCCTCTGACCCGTAACTGTCGTAGGACTTTGGAGTTGGTGGCGTTGATGGAGGTGAACACACATAAGACTCGTCCATGGCTTCCCAGCGCTCGGGGAGAGAAGTCTCCAGTTGAAGCTGTTCCGCATGAAGCCTGATCATGTTGTAAAAGGATTCAAGAGGCTCCCCGTAAGCTCTGCTGGCACGGGGCAACCGCTCCCCTTGGATACATCCCGCTAGACTCTTCAACTCCGAAGAGTGAGTGTTCCGTGGAGTGTCGAACTATCATTGTTCAGTATGCATTCACATAACCTCCTAGATTTCAATCTTGTGCATCATACCTTTTCCAAACAAAGATCGATGAATCCAATGATGAAGGCAATCCATCTTTTTGTTGCGACTGAATCTCTCACCCCGCTACATCCTCGAAACTCGATCGTGCCCGATTGAGAGCCATCCCGCTTCCCTTCTTTTGGTACGAGGTTCTCGAAATTCCAAAGCATGTACCGTCTGTGTTTTTTGTCCCATCCTTGCATGACGTTGATCAAGTCCTGCTTGGTCTCCGTTTCCCTGATGAGATAGTCGATCTGCTCAAGTCCTCTGTCTTTGAGCTCGTCGGAGTACTGTGTATTTGCCCTGCAGTACCCACTCTCTCTGCGCGAGTCAGGGAGGAATTCGTGAATGTATGCATCGAAGTAAACGCTGCCATAAGCAATTGCCTTACATTCACACATCGCAAATCTATCATCAGTAGCCGGAGATACATGGACATGAAACCCGGTCAAACTAGAGCGCCATGGGGTCTCGAAAATCTCTTCGTGAGCTTTCCAGAATCGATCTATGTCTATTTCCCAAGGCCTAAGTGTAGAAAGGATTGGAGATACCGCTTCTAATGCGACTGCGAAAACAACAAGTATTAGCTGATCTACATATGGCGCTGAAGGACATATCGACGCCAAAGCACTTACTTGCAGGGTCCGGCGTCGGTTTTTCAAGAGACGTGTCTTTCATGATGGTCCATCTTCGGAAATCTTGCTGACTCTTATAGCGCTCCCATCTCATCTCTGCTTCGGCGTCTAAGCCCAGTAATTTCATCTCATTTGCAAGGTCCTGGTATTGCACATTGCATTCCTCGATGTAATTCTCAGAACCTCCTTCAGGGAGAGCCCGGAGCTTGGGCTCCGCGATAACCTCAATCTCTACGCCAAAATCATAGTGGCCAAAGCGTGGCGACAATCGAGCGTGAGGCATCGTTTACAAGATTCTCGATGCAAATCAGTTATATGAAGATCGTGCTCTCTCGTCAAGCCAGGACCCGGGAAGACGGATAGAGTCTGAAGAGTCGACAGCGAATGTTTATTGCCTTATCCTGTCATATGCACGGCCCGACGAATCCGACGTTGCTGCTTCAAAGTCGCGCATAATCATGCATGGAGCCCCCTTGCAAGCCAATCACCCGAGGCTTACCAGAGGTGGGGCTCACATGGTTGAAGCAGGCTGCGATGTAGCGCGAATCCACCTCTCTCGCCCCCCTTCAACTCTTGCAGCACCCATTTTGTCGAAGCGACTAGTATTCGATTCTGACTGTTCCCGTCAGACAATGGCGTGAGCAAAACACTTTGTCGACCATTTGGTATCAAGATTGTGAGTGGCAGTAAAAGCAACCAGAGGTGATGGCCAAAAACTCTCGTCTGTTGTCAGTAATGATCTCGGTGAAGGCATTTGAGGCTGCCGCTGCTTTTACTGGTGCGTTGTCCTTGCGTCGTGTGTGGGGTGGTTTGGGGATGAAAGGGGGGGGAGAAAGGGAAAGGAGTGGAGAGATAAGCTTAGCCAGAACCAATGTGGATAGGAAGTCCCCACCACACTCGAAGATTCTTGAATTTCTGGCCAATTGCGTTCGGATAGTACGGCAATGACGCGAGCCTTACTTACGGATTGAGCGACAGTCAAGCCTCCGTGCCCAATGCGTTGGACCACACCATTATCTGTGACGGCGTTCGCTTTCGCCCATCCAAATCCCTAAAAAGGCGTCTCTGCCTTCTTCCTTACCTAGCACCTCATGGGGCAAACATGCCACAGACGTATGCTGTGCTGCAAGGTGTTGAGAAAATCTCTATCGGTCATTGACGTAGTCTTATGAACGTTGATGAGGAATGAAGTGGCTGCTAGCAAGAAGAAAGACCTCGCCCCTGGATTGGAGAGGATTCCTTCCTGGTTCTCGATGCTGATAGCAACAATTCAAAAGTTATCTGAGAGCAAAACGTTCCATCACCGAGATCTCACAAGCGGACCTTTGCCTCACAGACAAACAGTATGCCGCACCAACATTACTACAATTTCGGTGTGGAGATCGAGGCTATCGTCGAGCCACACAATCACGGACAGCCAGTCACACAATCTACAAAGACCAACCTGGATGTCTGGTACAAGAAGCTCGCTGCAGCACTGAGAAACAGACAGGGGATAGACCATCGGTATCTCAAAGCAAAAGAGTCCGTGAGCAGAGATTATCGTAAGCGGAACGACCGCAACAACAAATGGTGGATCACTTGGGATGGGTCCCTGGTCCAGCCCACATGGCCACAACATCCGGGTGGTAAGATGATCCCTGACTCGCAAGACCTTGTACGGCTCACAGTTGAGAATTACTCTTCAGTACCTCTGGAGGCTGTCTCCCCGAAACTTCCGACAAACAAGAGATGGGAAGATGAAATCGACGCTTTCTGGAAGGCTATGTCAGCGGTTTACCATATGCCTCGGAGGTCAACACGGTGTGGCAGTCACGTCCATGTTTCGCCCGCCGACGGCCGCTACTACTTAGACGAGCTTAAAGCTGTCGCTTTCGCGGTGGTTTGGTACAACTCTCGAGTGCAACAAATCCTCCCTTCCAGTCGACGGAACGCTCATTACTGTCGACCAAACATTCTGCACTCGCAAGTGTTGCAGGGGAAAGATATGAGTACGATCGCCACTATCATCAACGGAACGCGAGATCACGCAGATCTGGTGAGAATAATACAAGGAGGTGACTCAGATGATCGGAGGGTACTATGGAACTTCCAGAACGTGACCGGGAGTGGGAGCGTGGAATTCCGAGGTGGGCGCTGTCTAAGGGGTCCTGTCAGGACGAAGAGGTGGATTGCGTTTGCGATAGCATTCATCATCTTGGCGATCAGAGAAGTGAGTCACCCACAGGTAGAAGGGGGACACATGTCTGATTTGCGACAGTTTCCGATGCCTCTGCGCAGCTCGTATCCGCACGCCAGCATTGAGCAATTCTGGAAAAGGCTCCGTGAGGCGGGTGAAGACCAAGGCTTGAAGCAACATCTGCCCCTCACGTATACCATCATGAATGAGAGTTCAAGGTTGGTGCAGTATTGTCCGGATAAATCCCATGTGAAAGAGGCTGACAAGTGAAAAAGAGGAAACAACACCAACAACCATGACGAATTCGAATCCGCCAGTAGCGCGTCCGTTGATCCCCCTTACTCATTATTCACCTCACAAAGCGCCTGTAACTCCATGGTCAATACCCCTATCAGCTCTGATGTTGAGGACTACTAGCTGTGTCTGCGGCAAGTCTTGCAGAGCTCATTGTAGGACCAAAGAATTTACTGTCTACTTACAGGTATGTATCTCGTGATCGAAACAACTCTTCGATCTAGATAGGATGCGCAACTTCTGCAAAAGGCTATATGCATCAGGACAAAGATTGTAATGTGGTGGACGTAAAATGAGTGTCATTCTTCAGGTACTAGGCAGCTGGTTTTACGAAATCATTCAGGCGTACAGCCGTAATTTATCCACGTTTCCGTACCACTAGCGCTGATGACTAACCGATTCACAACCCTCACCCGCTTATCAAGACGATTCGATCCTGCACAACTTCAGTGCATTGACCTTGATCAATTTTTCATGCCCACCGTTCATTCAGAATGTCCGGCGTACGGGGCAGACCTTCAACGAACTATTTGTATTTTGCCTATGGCAGTAATATGCATGTTCATCAAATGGCCGTCCGATGCCCAACAAGTGTGCTTGTTGGTATAGGCATACTCCGGAATTGGAGATGGCAAATCAATGAACGTGGTGTTGGCAACATTGTCCAGTCGCCCGGTGATTACGTCGAGGGTGTCGTGTACGATATCGACAAGGGTGACAAGCGTCAGCTGGACCGGAACGAGGGTGTGAGCAAAGGGTTCTACAACGCTGTGAATATGTTGATCCGAATCACGCCACACAGCGATTACAAAGGTCAGAAAACCATTCACGTGGCCAGTAGTATGGAGAACGAAAGTACGCAAACGTGGCAAGAGGACTTTGATCAAGGGACAGCAGCTATTCGTCCTCGTCTTCAAGGCTACGCAGGCCAGTCATCCACACCAATTCGAGACAAGAAAACTCAACAGCAAACGGACCATCACCGCCGATCTCGCAGCCCAGCGAGGCCAATGCCTGCAGCAGCAAAGTATCCGGCTTTCGAAGATAGCACTCTTGTCTATGTCAGTTTGAACTACATGACAGACGGAGATATCCGACCAGAATATGTCAACCGCATGGACAGAGCGATCATCGATGGTGGCAAATTGGGCCTATCGCCTCAATTCTTGAACCGAGTGGACCGATGCATTCATCGCACCCAGCTCTCATCCTATGGTGCTTCTAGCTATCAAGACCGACCGTTCCCAAGTGCGCAGGAAGCGGCTCGCGTTGCACATTTCAACCAGGACTACTCTCCGAACAAGAGAAGTAGAATCGAGCGTGATATCCATCATGCTAGGGACGAGCACCCCCACATAGTCAAAGCAAGGCCCGGGCGATTTGTGACATCAAAGGGCCACGATCGAGTCAGGGATTCGAAAAGATCGAGCTCAAGTCATGTAAGAGGATTGGCCCATGGTCTGAAATTGTGATGATGATGCTAAATGGAAATCAAGACCTGAGATACAGATGGAATGATCACACGCAGCCGTGAAGACACTTTTCGGGGAACAGATAGGATGGATTAATCGTGGGCATTATTTCTTGTGTGACACAAACTGGCCCTTCACATTCGATGAGGCTCTTTGCTGTCTTTGACTCTCGATCCACGCGCGTTTGTTTCGCCCTTTCTTTGCGCCCATTTTCATGTGCTTTTAGCATACTTGCTCTCCCGACAGGCAAGCCTTCACTCAGCAGCTTACATGGGATAGTGTGAGTAAGTAGGACATGGTGGGGCAGTTTTGCTACATTGAGCAGGCGCTGTCCAAGTCGGCCAATTACAGGGCTTCCAGTGGCCGATAAGGCTGGATTCTCGAACATCTGATTTGGGCATCGGAGAAATGAAGTTGCGTGGATCGATCGAGATTTTGCCTTCGACCTCTTTATGTCTCACCGACTTGAGCATCAATGTCTAGCTATCATGGAGCTGCCCAGAATCACCTTTGATACGTGTGAAGTCTTTGGAAGCCGAACGTGACTTGGAGAGCTTCAAGGAAAACCTCCTAAGCCCAAGCCATCCATAAAAGGCCTGGGTCCCCTTGCCCGGCGACCTCGCCAAGCCGATATGGATACCGTCTGTTTCCCTTGAATACCTATGGCAATATCGCGATACGTCAAGATGTCGATTCTCTCAAAGCAAGATCTGTTGACAACCAAACATTTTTTACCTCTTGGTCTTGCTCTAAGGTACAGATCCAAGGATCGCATATCGTCCTACGCCTGGTCGGCAGTTGTTGAGATAATGGGCCCATTTCTTCGACAGAGTCATCAAGGACATTATTACTATCTCATTTGGTAATATCAAGACCAGCAGAAGGTGGGCTACCGATCTGCGAATTGCTGGGTGGTTGCGCATTCTGCCTCCACGCCCCTTTTATGACGGACGCCCAATCACCCACTCCATCCCTTTGAGCTCGAAATTCGAATTCGAAAGATCGACTCCTCTCCTCCACGAACCTGGAATGCAACATCTTGAGTACACAGGCAAGATTGTAGTATGACATGTCATAGCCGATTGGATTGTCCTGCAAATCAGCTTCCAGCCGCCCCAACACCAAGCCGTTCCAGCAGTCAAAGTTACCCCCGGGCACAGGCGTCCACACTCCCTCGCTAGTCCGTGGCACGAGCTCGAAGAGGTTGAAGACGCACTGGAACAAGTCCTCGGCGAAGGCGGGAGGCGGAACGGCAGCGCCATTGAAGTTGTAGAGCGAATACTCATAATTGTACGATGGTCTCGTAGGAGCAGCAAGAGAATCGTTAGGGGAAGTGGCGGATACGTTGCTTGCTTTGACGAGGGACCTGAAAGTGGCTTGTGCGGAAGCGAAGTCGTTGCTTCGAGCACTGTCAGAGACCGGCAAGAGGTTTCACAGCCTTAATGAGGAAGGGATTGGAGAGAATGGCACACGGTGATTTGACTTGTTGCACATATTGGCCGTCGCCTGAAGCGAAGTAATATTCGGCGTCAGCGCCCGGAGAGAGCAAGGAGGACTCGCTGGTACTGTTGTTCACCAAAGATCGTCGTTGCGGACCACTGGATAGAAGGGATGCAGGAAATGCAGCAGTCACTCCCAGAAAAACGCTCGATAGCCCGAGTAGCAACCAGATTCTGCAAGGAATCATGCTGAATTGTTGTGATCAACTTAATTTGTTCGCTTCAAATCCAGCTGGAAGTGAGTGTGGACACATCTTTCGGGGAGACTGCATGTATATTATATACCTTCAAGTTTTGGACTGCCGCTGAGACCCTGGGGCCAAGAATATACGCGATCGCGGTTGCGCATCAAGAACCATCAATGTCTAATGATTCGAAGACATTGCTTGATGGCGTCCTTGGCATGCTTTAGTCATCTGATTGCTCGCCACATCGTCAAAAGTGTCATTGAAATTAGAGGGCCTAAGCCATGCGAGATCGCTCCATACATTCTATGTCTATTCGCGAGAAACCAACGTGCAAAGTACATTCATCCTTGGTCGGCCGCACAAGTGGATTCTCCCGGAAAGCCGTACCCAGTCTGCAGCAATGGACCTATGAAGTCGATGGCTTAGGTACGCTGGTGGTATCAATGGCAGCCTCGCCAGTAGAGAGCTTAAATGTGGAGAGACTGGGAATCCACCGTGGCGTATGTAGAAGAGCAAATGGAATGATACACCTTTACCTCAATCCACTTCTTTCAACATCATTCCGGATCCATGTACATCATCAATTGTAGCTTGTCAGCTACTCAGTCACTGTCGCACCCACCTCTCCGTCACCCTCAGCGGAGTGTGCGCGACAAGGAATCTCGAAACTTCGCTGTCGTCCGTACCACGACAGCGCTACGAAGGCAACCTTGCAAGCCACACCCAGAGCGCCTACTGCAGTTACTACACTTTCAGAACCTAGTGCGATCCCACCGTTCTCGGTGACCAGCGACGTCTTTCTCAAAACTTCTATCCCTGCGTCCTTCCTCTGTGCCCCAATTCATATCCTACTCATTGCGGCTACGGGCTCGCTTGGACCTCGGACGCCCTGCCGGACGAGAGAGGCTTTCATGAACCTAAATCAGCATCCAACGGGAGGCATATGAGCAAGGCATTCTGGCAGTATCGGAAATGAAGTTCGGTGTAATCACGGTGGGTAAGACTATCACTTGAGGTTGAACGAGACAGAATTAATATACATTCTATCTAGTCCCCCAACCCTGAAAATTCTCCGGTGCGTAGTCCAACTGTATCTGTACTCGTTTGTCTCGCCGGCCGCCTTACGAAATTGAGAATGTGTCGCGCCAGCAATTCCACCACAACGTGGAGAAAAGGATAGGCAGATCAGCAATCAGGCCCGTGTTGGTCGATCTACCGACGCCGGCGATGCGTGCCAGCGGTAGCAATCCTGTCGCGTGCAGTCTTGCTCGTCCCCGCACCATTCCTCTGGCTCGAATGGCTTGGTAGGGTCCGCAAAGGGGCCATGATGCGCTTTCCCACATACCCTGACGGCACAATCCTTGTCGTGCGCGCACTTTACGACCTTGACTGGGCCCTGCGCGCCGTATACCATGTCTGCAAGACGTGATGCCGAAAACGTGTCCGCGTTATTCTCGCCCCAGGATCGCTCCTCTTTTCGCACTCTCGGGCTTTTTGGAAGCCATTTCCCGGGATTTGGGGATGGGGATGACTGCGTTGGGATACCTTGTTGATTGGCAGGACCTTCCTGGGCCAAATCGTTGGCCAGCCAAGTGGGTAAGGCTGGTTTCCCTCGAGGTTTTTGGAATTTCGCCAAGCCTTTGTTCGTCTTACGCCAATCTGAAAGTCTCGACTGTCCGTAGGCAGGTTCTGGTGCATCGTCAAGCAAACTCGGGAGAGGAGTGCCACCGCATGGGGTTGGGGACAACAGGTCTCCTGATTCTGGTGACGATTCGAGCGGTACATTTAGCTGCGGCTGTGGAGGATCTGTTAACGACAGTGACTCTGGAGCCGGGGTATTCAGCTGGGTAAGTGGTCCTTTTGGCTCAGTGAAAGCTGACGGTGGTGGGGTTTGTGGGCTACCAGCTCCAGAAGATACGCCCTCAGGCTGTTGTAGTGTAGTCGGCTCATCGTCTGGCTTTTCACATGATCCTGCATGCTCGCTATCTTGAGTACCTTCATTGTTGATCCGATCGTCCTCCAAACGCTTCGCTTTGGCCCCGATGAGACGCCATTTCCATAGGTATCGAGTGGCCAGTCTGTCTCTTCTGCCTCTTGTATTAGTCGCTGCTAAAGCATTGATTGCTACAGCCCGGGGTTAGCTCTGACCCTACCATGGTACAGATTTAGATTTTCGCTCACCTGGATGCAGCTCTGCTTCTCCAGAAACCTCAGAAGTTGGCCGCTTCAACAGAATGGACGACGGCTCATCTGAACCAGCCGACAAAAATAACCACCCGAGGGCCAAGATGAGAACAATGCACAAACACAAGATTGCCACACCCCAATGTCCTAGAACGGAAGACGACTGATCTGTGATCCATCTTCCCAACTCATCCAAAGCTATTATCGATTGTTTCCATGCGGTATAGCAAGCCACCACCACGCTTTTCGGTACCCTCAACAGTGGCTGCGCAACATGAACGTCGTCGTATACCAACGAGGTGGATAGCCAATGAGTGATGTAGTGTGTGGTAGCTATGATAGCAATTATCGAGGTGATTGCTACCCAACCGTGGTAGACCAAGGGATTTATTGGCATTCTCGAAAATTATTCGACGTTTAGCTGATTCGGAAGTGTCGCCTACAGAAGAAGTTGAAGACAAGGAATGTTGGAAGTGAGGGAAAGCTGAAGGAGACAGAATTAGGAAGGGGGCCTTGATATAAGCCAGCTGGCTCGTGTCAAGCAAACTTCGCCTATCAAACGTTGTGTCATGCTTTGCGAAGGAACGAGACCCAAGAACTGTTCTCACGAGGTTTGCTATTGTGTTATCTTACTCGTAATCTCCTGATTAGCTAGCGCGAGGACAAAGACATTGTGCATTCCCTTTGTTCTCGACAACATCAAGCTCCACGGCGGACCGAGATCATTGTCATGGTATCGATAGATCCCTATTTCGCAATAAGAGGAGAATAGTGTATCTGGAAGAGCTTTTCGGATTGAGAAAACGTGAGCTTTTCTTGGTCAACACTCCATTGATTGTGTCTTCGTGATTATTACCATCGAATCATCTGCTAGAACGTTCCAACACGACATTCAGCTGTTTGCAGGCTTTTCCTAAGGATTGAAACTTGTCCTTTGATTTTCAAATCGCCTCAGGATACGGCACGATTCACGTACAGTAGCATATACTTCTGACGGCTCTGTGAGAATCTCTTCGTGTATTTGGCAGAGAATCTTAGTAGGCCAGCTTCATTCCAGTAGCAAAACCGCCGAACCGTCTTGTCCAACTGATTCGCCGACCAGATCTAACGTTGTGCTCGTGAGAGCAGTGGAATGTTCCCCCAAGGAACTTTGAATTAGAATGTCCTTGCATGTAGTCGGTTGACTATGATCGTCCCAAATGCTACTATAACCTGCTCAGCTTGGCTCATTTGTGCACGCACATGCTGTAAAGCTTTGCTCGACTCGGTCCCTGTATTCTGAGCATTTTCACTGAGTGCTAGATGTTTATTGATCTGGATCCCTATCTTCAACTCGCTATCCAAAAGACTGGACAGGCACTGCCACCCATTTATAATTTCACAGCTTTACCGCTGAGATTTTCAGGAGCGAAGACAATGTGTGGCCCGGTAGCTAAGGCGATGTGTGGCCCTGTGCCTTTGGTCCTAGATATCTGGTTCGAAGCCGGAATGAATTCTATTCAGACCACTTGAAATCATGCGGCAGACGCTAGGCCCTTGCTCATGGGTCATTGAGGCAGCTGGACAGTCCTCTTGCTGCAAGGAAGCCACTGAATGAAGGGAGTCCATAGCCGTATGACGAGAAAGTGAGAGCGACTTGGGCGAAGATGT
The DNA here is from genome assembly GCA_001956345.1 of Ramalina peruviana. Classification (NCBI taxonomy): domain Eukaryota; kingdom Fungi; phylum Ascomycota; class Lecanoromycetes; order Lecanorales; family Ramalinaceae; genus Ramalina; species Ramalina peruviana. Next base: position 17,163 of record MSTJ01000021.1, read on the forward strand.
GTATTCTGCTGAAAAGCGCAAAGGACCCTTACACAAAGCAATCTTTGCTCGGCAAGCGGTACTAGCCGCTTCTCGCTAGATAATGACGTGAAAAGAATCGGTCTCATGCAATGCAGAGAGATACATGACTGTGATGAAGTCGTTTTTGTTATTGTGTTTGCTCAGAGAGTCAGGCCGTATGTTATCTAGGCACCGCTGAGAGGGATTGCTCAATGACGGCTGCGCTGGAAGCTTCAACACGTCCATCCTTAATGTGGTTGGATATAGATCGGACCATGTTACTGACCCTCTCAGTCAGTGCTTGCAGCGACTTAGGTGTGATGCCCCATTACCATCCAGCATTGTAGTTAGGACCGTGCAGCATTCAGTCGACTCTGCAGCTTCTCGCCTGTCCCCTGACTCGGCATGGGGACGAGGGTGTCCACTTTGTCCAACATCTCGATTGTAGCTTTCGTGTATATTCCAAGATCTCTGACACCTGCTAGAACGACCTTGGGAACATCGTTTTGTCGTCCTACTTCTTTGATAGCCCGGATGCCCGTGAACAGGCTGTCTGTTCCGACTTGCAAAATGGCGGTTTTTGCTCTAGTTTGCAATGTTGACAGGACCAAAGCATTCAAGTTCCGATCGCAAGGAATCTCAGCTCCGACTTTCTGCTCGTCCTCATCTTCTTGAAATTTCTTCGCGGCATCTTCTAGGACGATAAACTCTCTGAAATCATACTCTTCGATCTCCGCGTCTGGGAGGAAGCTGAGTGCGCTATCCTCGGTTGCCGAGGTTTCATCGCCCTTGTCCGTAAATTTCTTGCCTTCATCCTTCTTGTGGGTTCTCATTGTTCTCGATACAAGAGTTGAAAAAAGCAGATCGCTCACGAATGAGTAATAGTAGACTGCGAGTCCGAGAAGTGGACTCTTAAGTGTAAGAGCGACTGCGCTGACAGATGTAAGAATTGTGGGTAGACTGCAAGCTCAATGATTGAGTTTGTTGGTTAGTGTTGTGGATCTTGGACACCACATCCGTCATCTGTGCTTCAAGGGTCCAGCCCACATGGCCTTTTGCGACCTCCCAGAAGCAAGCCGCTCACCAGTGCGTCTTTGATTCCTTACATTTCTTAGAAGAAGGCAGTGGCGCGCCGCCTAGACCTTGCGAGGACATCAAACACCATTGAACGTTCAAACACCCAATGAATGTGTCCATGTCACCCTGTGTCTGTTAATGTCCGTTAATGTCCCTCAATTCAATTGAAGAAAACAGAGTACATGCTCACTTGCCAAGTTGGCGTTAATGGGTTCCATTGGTTGCTGTCATTTGGATCTGATGCCTCCTTGGAAATTGACAAGTCGTTGATGCTAACCTCGGCGTTCGCTTATTAGCGGTCGGATGAAACATGATCTGGCAGYCCTACGCAAATAGCTTCAAAGTAAGGCAGCGTGACTGACAGGTATGAATCCAGCCGCGCTTAACGCGAGAACACCTTCATGTCTACAGGATGAAGGTGAAATTATACAGGCACTGACTGTGCTTTGTCATGGTGTTCTTAGGTTTGAGACTAGGCAAGGTATCTGCGTGGATCAGTCTACATGGTATTGATGCACTATCGACTTTTGAGGCCCTGCTTCGAAGATCATGTTTCAGCAGGAGCAGACAGTGAAATAGCATAACAACCATTGACACAACAATTCTCCTCGCATATCACTCCCAGTTGCCCTTGCTCTCCACCCTGGACAGAAGCTCTTTAATCGGGCCGTATCCATTTGCAAAGCCGTTGGTCCATGTCGCTCGGCCGAATCTGTAGCTGTAGTGTCTATACACTCATTTGTAAAAGCGATACAGTAGGTGACATCCGATGTTTCATGCAGGCTTGACTGGACGTCCCGCATCATAGAACATCTCTGCAAGACGGGACTCTTGCTCTGGGCCTGGCTGAGATGAGGAGGAGGATGGTTTTGGGAGAGCTTGTGGCTGCGTACGCCCTGCTTCTCGGGCCAAATCATCTGCCAGCCAGCCGGGGATGCGTGTCTTCCCTACAGGACCTTTCCGAAATTTAGTGATGCCTTTGTTTGTCGCATTGCGCCATCCAGGTATTTTTGGTCCTGTCGAAACCGGCTTTGGTGCATCGTCAATTGCTTCTTGGAGAGACGTAAGAGGGTCTGGTGGTGAGCAGGATTGTGTTGCTGTCTCGGGCGGAGCAGTCGCCGCGTCTTTGACGGTATCGATCGGTGACAGCGATTCTGGGAGCAGTGTATCCTGCGAAGTTTGGTTATTGGCCTCAACAAATGTATCCTCAGGCTTTGGTCGTGCGGATGGCTCTAGTTCTAGCTCTTCGCTCGACTCTGCTTGCTCACTGTCTTGAGCATCCGCCTCTGTATTGATCTTCCGCTCTTCCTGTTGTCTCACTTCAGCCGCTATCGCAGTGGCCCTGACACATTCGATGCGTCGCTCCGCCACGTTGAGACGCCTCTTCCAGAAGTATCGCGTGGCTAGTCTGCTTCTTAAAGCCCGTTGCTGGACCGCTGTCAAGATCTTGAGCACTATTGAACGGTTAGTCATGATTACATCATGCTTTAATTTGCCATATTTACTCACCTGATTGCAATCCTCCATCTTCAGGGAGAGAGGAAGGATGGCTTGAAGCAAGCCACAAGCTCAGGTTGAGGAGGATGCAACAAGAGACGAGTAGCACATCCCAGTAGCCGAAAAGTGACGGCATTTGGGTTACAGCCCATCTTGCCGTTTCACCGAAAGTTGACGTCAGCTGAGCAAACATCGTGAAGCGATTCGCGATGGTTGCTATGAGAGCAATCACTAAGGCGATCGCTACCCAAGCGCGAGAACTCATCTGAAGGCATGGCATCGTAAGGATATGTTCCGGGTCCAGCAAAGATGATATATTGAATCAGGTAGGATATGATGACTGTCGTGACAGACTTTTGAAATATTTGCTCCTTACAAAATCGATAAGCTGGCCTGTGGATGTAGTTGGAGAGCGGGAATTTGGGACGAAAGGAGAAAGTCAAAAGGTTCATCTGGATTTAATAGGAGCCAGCGGGTTTGTGTCAAGCGAACTCCGCCCATCCAAAATTGTGTCGTGCTGCTTCACGAAGGAACTAAAGCCAAGATGTTGTGTTATCAGGAGGTCTGCTGTTCTGTCATTGCAATTGCAATCTCCTGATGAGCTAGCGCGATGACAGGGATTTTGTGTCTTCCCTGTGTTCTCGGCAACGAGCTCCGCGGTTAAGCGAGGTCCTTGTTATGGCATAGGTCCCTGTTTCACAAGGAGGCGAGAGTAAACAGCGAATATGTCTGGAAGAGCTCTTCGGATTGGTAAAAACACGCGCGTTTGTTGAATAAGACCTCTTTGATTGTGTGATCGTAATTATCATTATCAGAGCCCCTGCCAGAATGTTTCACCACGGCCTTCAGCTGTTTGCGGCCTTCTCTCAAGCATACAATCTTGTCCTTGCTTGTAGTCGGCTGGACATGAGTGTCCCATGAGCTACCATAGCCCCCTCAACAACGATCATCTGAGTGCTCATGTGCTGCCATGCTTTGCTCGACTCGGTGTCCGCATATTGAGTACCTTCGCTGAGCGCTATGTATTTAGTAAAAGCCATGTCTGGCTCTGAAATTTCAACTTCTATATCGAAAAGCCCGGCAGACGCTCTCGCTTGTTTGAGTATCGACAATGATTTCGTGAAAACTCCGTTGAGGAGCGGAAATTTAACCTTACAGAAGCAGTCTTTGACCGACGAGCGGTGCTAACGGCTCTTTGCAAGGTTACAATATGAAATGAAGCGGCTTTGTGGGCTGAAGGAATTATCATATCTGTGAAGAAGTTGTATTTGCTCTTGTGTCTGCTCAGAGGCTTCGACCGTATGAGAATGAGTCACCGATGAGAGAGATTGCCCAATGCCGGCTGACCTCTTATCGAGATCATTGGCCTCTGGGCAAACATGGCTCGTCGTCTCTTGATGCTCTTTTTCGAGGCCTATCTTAAACATTGGAGAAGAGAGATCTATTTCCCTTGTGCAACAAGGCATCAATTGTCGAAAAAACGCGTACAGGTCGGCGATCAGCGGAAGCAGGCGACCCAAGCCATGGATCACAGCTCCGGCTTTTGCATTTTTGATCAGAGTGGGAGCAATATGTTTTGAATATGAAAGACTTAGCCGTGGTCGGTGGTCTCTTTGCGTGCAGCCTTGCTACAAGAGCCATGGTTGCGTCGGCGTCTGGCAGCGCCCATTTACCGATGGCCTCTAAGCTGGACAGATCCACGGCTGGGCTTTAGTGAATACATATTTAGCATGGAAGTCTCATATGGAAGGAGCTCACGAGGCAATCAGGAACTTGCGCCCAATGACACGTGATGAACTCCCATGTGAGATCCTTGGATCAGACGCGCAGAGGGCATGCGATTTTGGTGGAAAGAGATGCTTCAAGCTTCAACGCGGATTGTGAAGGAAAGCACAGAAGCAGCCACGGCGCTTTAGAGTGGCGCAGAAGCGTCTACCTCATGATGTCATCAAGCCTTCGTCCTTCTATTCGCGCCGAGTGATGAATTGTTTTTGTGAATATATTGAGGGCAGGCAGCCATCTGGGCTCATCAAGAGGTATTGAGATATCGTGAAGATGGAGTCTGTGAAGAGTGAAGGCGGAGAAAGCTGATTATGGCTAAAAAAACGTGATTTGAATGAGGCAAGCTGGACACCAAGAGTAGCACGTCACAGATACGATAGACTGCCTGCCAAGAATACTGGCGTTAAAGAGATGGCGAAAGACAATACTCCTGATACGTGACTGACGCAACCAGAGGGTTGGCTAAAGCGAGGAGATCCATAGTGAAGCAGGTAAGTCCTAGCGCACCGCAGGCAGCTGCGAGCGGTCAAGAGGAAGGAGCGCCGAAGTATTGGTCTCACTCAGAGTCGCGATCACCATTCATCTTCTCCTTCTCGCTCACCCCGGTAGTCTTGCCGTCCCCAAGCGAGGAGCCAGCACCACCGCCCAGCACTGTATCGAGTCCAATCTCCCTGTTCACCGCCTCCATCCTCTCGAAATCCCGCCGCGCCGGCGTATCGGCCCCGAACAGGACATCCATCTCCTCCAGCGTCAAGCGACTCGTCTCAGGCACATAGAACCAAATGAACGCCGCCCCGATAAAGGTCAGCAGCCCAAAGATGATGTACGTGCCGTAGGTAATCCCGCTCAGCATGTCTGGCGTCACCTGCCCGACGATGAAATTGTTCATCCAATTGGACGAGGCCCCCAGCGCGATCCCGTACGGCCGCTTCGACATCGGCCAGACCTCAGCCACGAGAATCCAGGCGCAGGGGCCCCACGAGTAGCCGAAGTGGATGACGAAGAGCCAAACCATGGCGACGGCGGCCCAACCCGCGCCGGTGTGCGATTTCCATGAGTGTTGGTCCCGAGCAACCATCACGGCGATGATGATGTGGCTGCAGGGAGCGCATGTTAGCTAATGTCACCGCTGGGAATTTTTGCCGGGTTTGGAAGGAGTGAGGCAGGAAAATCGAAAGGTCGAACAGGGGAAGCGAAGAAAGCAGGGGGCGGAAGGCTTACCATATGGCCATGCCAATAGCTCCCGCTGTAAAAATCGGTCTGCGACCGAGCTTATCGATGTAGAAGAGGGTCGATCTAGTGGCAAGGAGCATCACGATACCCACGACGCCTGTCGCAAGCAGAGAAACGGTATTGCTGGACAGACCGAGATCGCCAAAGATTGTCGGTGCGTAATACTGGAGTGGACCGCGGTCAGTATTGCCTACGACAGTCAAAGGACCCCTAAAGTACGGATAGCACCTGATCAAGCGCTTCTGGAATTACTTACAAGGATCGCGTTAATGCCTGTCCATTGTTAGAAGAACCTATTGAAAGGTCATGGTCAGCAGCAATGTTTGCAAGGAGTGAGGTAAAGATAGAACTCACATGGTGACGGTCGCCACGATGACCCTCCGAGTCAAAGGTATAGTCCGGAAGAGACTACCGATGGGAACGAACTGCACCTTGAAAGTGTTCCAGGCGGATGGATGCTGCAAGTGCGGAAACTTCTCGGCCACAGTCCGCTTCTCGAATGTCGCCTGGGCTTTGATCTCGAGGAGCTCCAATTCGACGAGCTCATGGTCGACTCATGCCTGGAAGCTGTGCAAGGACCCTGCGTACTTCCTCTTCGCGATCATGGTGGACCAGCCAGCGTGGAGAGTAGGGCATGAAGATCATGCCGACAAAGAGGATGACGGCAGGCGCGAGCTGTAGACAGATGGGGACGAGCCAAGATGCTTGCGATTGCGTGTCGCCTGTAACGCCAATGTAATTGGTTCAACTTGGGGAAAGAAAAGGTTAGCAGGATGGGAGGAAACTTAGCAATATGGTAAAGACTTGACTCACTAATCAATCCAAAAGCTGACCATGATGCCCACCTCGATCGCGAACTACTGCAAAGACACAAGCGAGCCTCGCACTTCGGGAGGCGCGCACTCGGCGTTATACATGGGCACGATCATTGGAAGCGAGCCAACACCCATACCAGTGACAAAGCAACCTCCAAGGATGGCAGAATGCCCAGCGGTGACGGCTGTGGTTTGGACAACAACGCCAATGATGAAGACGGCAGTCGCCAGCACAATGGCAATTTTCCGCGAATATTGCTCGGCAAAGAATCCGGAAAGTAGAGTGCCAACCCAAGCACCGAGTTCCAGGATGGAGGTCAGCCAGCCTTTACGGGTTTGGTCTGCGGGATTTTTGGAGTCGTAGCTTCCCATCTCTGCAGGCCACGGTCAATTCTGATACCACCTTCTACAGCATTCTCCTGTGACGGAAGACTTACGATCCATGAAGTTGTTCATGGTCAAGACACCAGAGAAGACCCCTTGATTATAGCCGTAGAGTAGGCCGCCAATGCAGGCAAAGCATGAGATACTGAAGACTTTGAAGTTCTTGAACAAGGCCATAGGGCCCGAGTCGCCCATCAATGCCTTACGGCGATTGAGAGCGACATCGAAGGTTCCGGTACTTGCTGCGAGCGGCATGATTGCTAGCCCTGGGAGATTCAAACACGACGGGTATCAACCTGTATGCTGAGAAGAAAGCAAAGAAGGAAGCAAGTGGAATCTCTAGGGGAAGGTGTCGGTCTATATGCCGACCGACATCCCCGCACATGTGTGCAACGTGTGCTTCCTTCTCAGCCTTCCCACCTTCATTTCCAAGCAGTCAGTAATCCTATTCATTATTCTGCGTGTAATACGGATTTGTACCTAGAGCCATGCACAGGCCAAGAACATGCGGGGACGGCATGAAAAGCCGACTGCTAGTCTCACATGTGCCACATTGTTGGCCTTCTCCATGGACCACATGAGCATCTCGACATGTCTCGCTTCATTCTTTTCCCATATCAAGAGGCATGGGTCCTGACAGATCCGCAGAGAAGCTTCTGCTAGTGTCGGCGATTTAAAGGCCTATGCAGCCACTGCAAATGAAGATTATCGTGAGCTGCAGACGCCCAAGCAGCTGATCGCGGCTCCATTTTGCTCGTGTCGGTGACTGATGGAGTCTTCGATGTAGATACTTCGATACGATTGCGACGCCAATCAATGCCTGTCCTTGTGGCTAGGATGTGCTTTAGTCACCAATTTTCCTGCGGCGTGGTCGCCAATCCCCACTTTACGGCAGAAGGGAACCGCAAAAGCGGCAATCAATGGTCACTCATTTCCACAACCGTCTTTCTGACAAAAATTCAGGACGAGCTTCATGCAGAGGTGAATTCGAGATGGACCTCAATCAGAACGAGAAAGGAAGCCACTGGCTAGGACGGAAAAAGGAGGAATGTATCACACCGAATAGGCAGAAGGAGAACCACAAGCTATCTTCAAATGAGATGGCAAGACGGACCGGAAGTCTGTAGCAGCAGAAATAGAGATGTCGGAGATCAAATGCTACTCCGTGAATCCAATATTTGCCTGGGAAGTCGTGGTCTTCCTTCTAGTAGAAGGCCGCCATCTTTTTTTTTTGGTAGACATCTTCGTCGGGAAATCTTGTTTGACGAGAGATGCTCCGGCGAGCAAAGTCCCTAATCCGGACCAATGCGGAAAAGAGCCAACTCCCCGCTTGCCCACTCGCAGTCAGGGTATGTACATTCAAAAAGGAACTGGAACTTGACGTTTGCATACCCAGTCACCGTGAAATATACGGTGCCTATGTTCCTCATATGTTCACGGGGACGATTTATCGGTTGCAACGTCTGCTGATTCTGGCTTATGAGCCAAATCAAGTCCACAACTCGGTCGCTGAAAAAACTCAGAACGTAGTGACCCTGAGGGAGGCCAATCTCCATCGTCCTCAGCAAGGGTCGGGATAATCTAACACCTCGGAAGTCGAACTCAGCGACCGTGCTGCAAGGAGCAGCGGAAGCAGCAGCAGCGATAGTGGTGTTGTCGAATGCTATAACTTCACGTTTCGAAGTGGATGGATACGATGCGATGGTCGGTTCTTCAAGAGAAGAGGGAGCGAGAACGGGAGAAGTTTCATTGCCGATACCTTCGTCTAGACCGCTTATGGGGTACAGCGAAGCACCGTGCCATGGCTGAGTTGGGGATTGGACCGTCGACATGAAATGGCAGGTCGTGGCATCCTGATGCGGAGGGAATGGAAGAGATGGCAGGTCTCGTCGAGACACGGACGTCAACGGGACCGAGATGACTGAATGAATGCTTAAAACGCAAATGACTATGTTGATAGATGGAGACTGCATCCTCAACGCGCCTTGGAAGATGAGTCAGATTATGAAATGGAAGACAATGCTCGCTTTCAGAGAAGGTTCGCAGGGAGAAGGGAATGGAGAGAATTGAGCTCTATTTAACGACTGCAATTGTATAATTCGTGTGAAACAATTGGTTGCTGCGGTCGGTATACAGCCCGATGATGTCTCGCGCATAGATGTCCACGCGGGCATCTGCCACCAGGGGGCATCTCCTGAGTAACTAGTCAGACTTTTGGACGACACTCAACATCTTGACTGATTTTTGGCATGATAGGGGGAACCTCCCTCCATCTCGCAAGGTCAGCATTGGTTTCATGATGGTCACGTTCGATGTCGAAGGCCTCATAACGATCGCCAAGCAATGGAGTAGTTCTACGGTAGACCGAGTCCGCAAACCTGTCGAAGCGCATGACCTTCAAAGTGAGATCTCTCATTTTGTTACGACGTGTGGGTACGTGACATCCAAGCATGGCTACCAAGACTAACATTTGACTCAACTTGGTCTGAAGATTGGAAAATAACACGCGTCGCGGGCGCCTTGTTTTTCCATGCCGAGCTCTCGGGACTCGGGTCATGCAGCTAGCGACTTCAAGCGTGCCAAGACAAGAATCCTCCAATCCAACGTCGTTTCGCAAGTGTCATGGTGACAACGACCGATAACGAAATCTAGGGGGATCGGAGGCCATGACCGGAGGCTTGACCAAAGGAGGCATCCTGTCGTGCAATCAATCGAGCTCACTGTAACACTATCATTGCTCTCAAAATCTGATATTGGGCTGGATTGCCTCCTCCAACTTCATGCATCATGATGGGTGACCGCAGTTCGGAAGAGCATAAAATGCGATGCTTGCTATTTGATTAGCTTGGACTGCATTCCCTTCAGAACATGCCGCAGTCGGTTGAACGCGGCATCAACAAGACCAATCCCATGGATTAGCTTGGATGCGCCGAAGATAACATGGCTTCTTCGCAGGAACCTTGTCACCCTTGGTAGTGAATCGGAGAACACCCCAGGCGGGGTCACAACACTTTCTGCTACATGTGATTGGTGATCAACAATCTGGACTCACTAAGCTCCACGACCCGTTCGACTCGCGACGACATGATATGGAAATGGGAATCTCTGAGATCTGCATCAATGATGTCAATTTGCTATTAAGAAGCTCTCAAGACACCGCAGTCGGCCGTGAAAGACGCTTGGATTGCTGATGGGGTTTGGATCGCATGACTGACGGTCGCAGTATCATAAAGTGTTCTTTTTGGCAAGAGCAATGTACTTTCAATCTTGTATCTCTTTTGCTTCTGTAATGCAAATAACACATGCTAGCGTTGAAAAGATCCGGGATCTTCGAGCCTAGACATTGGACCGGTGGGGCCTCATGAGGGCAATTTCTGGCATAACACAATGACCATGCCAAGATTTGGAAAAAAGTGGGCTGGTTGTTTGCTATCAAATTTGCACGTTTTTTTGGCGCTAGGGAAAAGTATCCTCTCACGCTTGTCTTACTGGATGTTGAAAGTGTTACCAACCTCGTACTTCTCAAGTGTGAATGAACTTGTGTTATGCCGCTGTGCCTCCACATCAATCTCAACCACTTCTGTGTCTCCAGCTCTCCCACCTCTCTCTCAATCTGATTCCAAAAATCTCCCACCTGTTCCCCAGCCTGACCAAGCATCTCGCATCTCTTGTCTCCTACACGACTCAAGGTCCACATCCGTGCAATCAAGATTCTTACTTCTGCACTCGCTGCTGTACTTACGAGTCCTCTTCTTGAATTCCCAATCTACTCTCCTCATACCGGTCATCGGACTCCGATTAAGCCTCTGACATTGCTTTCGTTCGAGCCTCATTTCTCCCTCAAGATGTCAGTCATGAATTTCGACTTTGGCGCAGTCCAGAGCTCCTCTTGCCTGAGCAACGTCTCGATCCCAAACACATTCGAAAACAACGGCTATCAGATGCAGAATTACCAGCAGCTTGAAGAGGCTGCACGCAGCTGGGCAAGCCAGAGAGAAGCTCAGATCCAGCAAGATGCCTTGGCTCGAATGGCAGAGCATGAACTTATCCTGGAGCAGAGAGCGACGGAGTGGAAGGACACACAAATGGCCGAGTTCAAGCGGCAAGCTCTGGCCTGGAGCACAAGGGAGGAAGAGGATGTGAAGAAACGTGAGCAGGCTTGGCTGGCCGAGATTAAGCAGCAAGCCGAAGCAATACTCTCCCAAGAGATGGCGCGGGAGAAAGAGGAACGCGCCAAAGTCATCGCACATGAGAGAACGAAGCACACGGAATCAAGGAGAATAAGCCAAGCCCGGGCTCAGGAGATCGCCAGGAGAGTGCAAGTTGAGAGCGAACTTCGTGCGCAAATCAAAACCCACGAAGAAGCTGAGGGCAGCCAAGTCCAGAGCTTGAAAAAGAGCCTGGCAGAAAAGAAATCGGAGCTGCAAAATAAGAGCAGCAGCAACCTCGACCTCCAGCAGCGGCTGGCAAGGTCGCAGACCGAGGTGGCGAGCGCTCGTCTCTGGGGTACCCGCAAGAACGTCGAGATTGCGGGGTTGAAGCAGGACAAGGACACCCTCATCCTGCAAGGGAAGAGGGCCATTGCCGCAAAGGATGCGACAATCAAGGACCTGCAGGACCGGCTCAAAAAGAGTGAGGCAGACAGCGACAAACTCTCTCGAGTCGCCAAGGACCTGAACACCCAAGTCGACAATCTGAAGGTTCAAGGCTCCAAGACGGAGGATAAGCTCGCGGCTGCGGTCTCCCAGAACCCGCAACATCGTTCTAAGATGAGCAAGATGGAGAGAATGCAGAGGCATTTTGCCAAATGCAAGTTCTCTGGTGGGACGCCAGATGCCGCAGAAGCATTGAGCGGCTTCAAAATTGAGACCTCGTCCAGTAGCGGCAGCAAGCGCCAGGCAGCAGGAGGCGTCAAACTCGGCCGAACAAGTAAGGGACGTGTTGGCAAGGCTCAATCTGGGGCGAGCATCCAGTCAAGGCGTCAACGAGGGCGAGGCACCGATAGCGACGGCGAAGGCGCGGACGAAAGCGAGGGCTGAGTCTACAAGAGATGCCTGAGCTCATCCATCCTGTCTTCCTCTTCTTCTCCAGCTCACCTGATCTTGCCAAGTCTGGCTCTTCACCTCTTTGCAAGCCTCGCGATTACCGCCACCGCTCACTGACGCCATCTCATCTGCATCCGCAGGGAGCTCCTATCCGTGTTCGGGTAGGGGGCTACTCATATTGGATTCTCTCGTTGCGACACGACTTCGGTGCATGGCCAGCTCTCAACAACGTCAAAGCCGCGGCGTTCGACTCCTCACAGATCATCAGGCGGTATGATCCATCTTTGTCTTCTCGTCATATCTACATCCAGCCTTGTCAAAACCGGGACATTGGACTCACCACAGATCTTGAGCCGGCAAGATCTATCTCTTCACCCATCTCGCCACACCCACGTCTAACCTTGTCAAATCCGGGACATTGTACTCATCAGAGATCTTGAGCCGGCATGATCAATTCTTCTCTTCTCGTCATACCTCCACCCAACCTTGCCAAGACCGGGGCATTGGACTCATCAAAGATCTTGAGCCGGCATGATCTAAGCAACAGCGCGAAACCCGAGACGTTGAACTTCCCCCCAAATCATGAGTCGGCATGATCGATCCTTCTCTTCTCGTCACACCTACTTCTAACCTTTGTCAAAACCGGGACATTGGATTCACCACAGATCTTGAGCCGGCAAGGTCAACCCTTCTCTTCTTGTCATACTCCGCCTAACCTTGTCAAAGCCGGGACAATGTACTCACCACAGATCTTGAGCCGGCAAGGTCTATTTTTTATACTCCTCGCTGATCTCCAAGACAACGGTGTCGGACCCTAGAGGTTAAACGCACCACTGACCATGAGGCGGCATGATCCCTATCTCTACTTTCCTTATCGCAGTCACCACCAACCTTGTCAAAACCGGGACATTGTACTCACTGTCGATCATGAGCCGGCATGATCTAAATCACCATCCTTCTCGTCATATCCCCCTTCAACCTTGCCAAAGCCGGGGCATTGAACTTATCAAAGATCTTGAGCCGGCATGATCTTAATCTCTACCCTGCTCGTCACATCCACGACCAACCTTGTCAAACCCGGAACATTGGACTCACTGTCGATCATGAGCCGGCCTGATCTAAATCACCATCCTTCTCGTCATATCCCCCATCAACCTTGTCAAAACCGGGACATTGTACTCGCTATCGATCATGAGCGGCATGATCAAACCTTCATTTTCCTCGCCACTCTCGTCGAGCTTACATCAGTGTCAAACTCAGGAGGTTGAGCGCGCTAGAGATCACGAGACGGCCTTGATCTCAACCTTGCTCCTCTTCGCCATATCACACACAACTCAGCAGCTCCTCTCACCGCCATGTGTTTTACCGCTATTCTCCAAAGACAGCCAAAGCAAATGACGACCATGGGACAGGCACGCCTACGACTGGGCTCCTCTTCTCTTCGCTGCTTTTCGACCGCAGTCTGACTATACGGGCTTCATGCAACCTTCTGTCTGGACATCAGCTCTCAGCTCTCATCTCCATCTCACGTCTGAATGTCGGCCCAGTGCACTCTAGCATCGAGCACTTCGACTTCGAGCATCTCGAATTTACGCCTGCATCTGGAATTCTTGTTTGTTCCTCGCCTTTACGCCTGCAATCGGACTGTTTGCTCGTATCTCGATTTTCGCCTGTTTCGACTTCTTGCCTACAGCTTGTCTTCTTATCAGCAATTGAACTTTTCGCCTGCATTGAATCTATGTCTGCACCTCGTTTCACGCCTGCTGACCGACTTACGTCTGCAATTGCCTGGCCTTCACGATGCCCATAATACTGTCACGACCTATACACACAAAAACCAAAAAAAAGGGCAGCGTCGGCATCGACTCATCGGCTCGATCACAGACCAAGGCAAACTTGCAAAGGATTCAAGGACAATCTCGTGGCTGATTGGCCTTACCTTGACGAGCACACAAGCGTTGCGAGATGCCCAAGACTTACCAACACATCAATCTCAGAATTTCAGATTGATTCTTGTAAGCTCCTCACCTCCTCCAATCGATTCATGAGACTGATTGGTCTTCCAGATTACCACGAGTACGACATCAAATCGAGCAAATAGCTCCAGTCGCGAGTGGAAATAGCATCACCATCACCGCTTCCACAACCGGAAAGCAGCGGCATATCACGAATCGACGATGTCTTCGTGATCTATGCTGCTATCACAGCAATCCCGCCGCATCTCCCCAAACCTCCTACCAAGTCACAACCACGTACAAGGTCCCGCCATCGACGAGCGCCTCCTCACAATTGCTACTTACCCTTTACTCCGCTGAATTAGAGAAAGAGATCGACGATGCAGCGCAATGTCTCTCTGCCTACAGCCAATTATTCCCTGCCGAGGCTCGCGCAACGGACGTCTGGACCGTTCACAAAGATAGTATGGCACCATTGCATACTCAACCTGCTGGTGACAGCAGAGCGACAACGGAGGAGAAATATTGAAGAGGAGGAAGCAATTGGAAATCAAATACCAGAAAGAGGATTTCACTCTGCGAAGGAATCACGCAAGCCCGGACCACGAGAAGGAGGAGAGTGGGAGGACTAACAAGCAAAGGAATCAGAGTGGGATGGGGGAAGTCGGGCGATGAGTCTCTTACGTGAGACGGGTGAATAACGCATTGGCGCGCGAGGACGCGCCGATGCAACGCAGAGATCAAGGAGAAAAAAAAGAGAAAAAGAAAGAAGAAGAAACACCCAAAACAAGGAAAATCACAAAAACCAAAGGAATGCCCAAAATGCAAGAACACACCCAAAGCCACAACATTGAAAATAACGCAAGGCTACATACCAATCCAAAAAAAGAAAGGGGAAAAAAATGAAAGAGGGGAAAAAAGAAAATGATAGGTCTGAGAATCATGTGAGCAGCATACAAGAATGCGGTAGCAGAGGCAGAGGCAGACGGGAGGCTCCAAATGGGAGATAGGAATGAGCTTGCTGGCCAATGTGCCCAATCCCCCCAAACCCAAAAAGGCCAAAGAAGCCAGAAGAGGAACAGACCCCGGAGGAGGCCAAGGGGACGAAAGGGTCCACAGCTTGTTCAATGAGGAGAAGAAAAGTAAGTCTGCCCTTTTCCTTGAGTCGGAGGTTGAGGGCATGATGTGCTAACGAGCTCTGCATACCCTTTAGGCTTCGCCGATAATGGCCAGGCGGGCGAGAAGGTGAGGGGTTTGGGGGGAGTCGGGGATAGTGAGTATCAGGAATGGAAGGGGAGGGGGGTGTTGGGGAAGATGTAGACTTGAGGCGGAGGGGATGGGAGGTGGTTATGGGGGGTTCCAAGGAGACGATGGCGGTCTTGGGGTAATAGTGGTGATGGTTGAGCGGAGAGCTTTGGGAGGATGAGTGAGTGCCTTCGGACTGCACTAAAGGAAGATGACAGGGGTGGCGGTGGGAGAGGATGATGGGCCTTAAGACTCGAAGGAAGCAAGCACGTGGCGGATCGTATAGCTGGATTAGGAAAGACGACAGCGGTACATTGATGGTGCTTACAGATCAATGGGAGTTCAGATAGATGAGGCATGAAGACAATGGATTCATGCACCAAGATATGTCTTCGGAAATGCTTTTGAGATTTCTATCTGGCATTGGGTAGCTCCCTCCAATTTCCCATCAACGGGCTCCTGCTGCCCTGCACACCTACGTCCCTCCCTATGTGACTTCCTCCTGGCTCTCTCTACGGCCGCACGGTCTCCTATCCTAATCGAAATGCAGCATCCCCATCATTCTCATCAGTCCATCACCCTCAGCCATCCCATGCTACTTATTACAGCAAGCAGGGTCCATGATCTATCCAGCTCAGCGCAAATTTCTACAGCGTCCGAAATATCAAGTGCTTGCATCGACTAAAGTAGAGAAAGAAGTGTATGGTTGACACTATTCAACGTCTTTCCGCCGAACAGGGTTTGCGTGGGAGATGGCCAGCTCATGCGATCCTGGGGTCGTGCATAGGCTCGTCGATTATTGACATGTCCATCTTGAATGGCCATGCGAAGTCCAGCCTCCGTGCCAATCTCAATGTTGTGGGTTATACGAGCCGTCGAATTTGGCCCGGCGTCGAAAAGCTTCAGAGTGCTATAGAAGGGCTCAGGTCGTTTTGGCGCAAGTGTGAGCATGGACTGGACAGACGCTCATAGGTCGGAATTTTCACATTCTGAAACACTTTGCGGAGTCCAGAGTGCGCGCGAATCAAGGGGTTGTGCGAAACCCGATGCACTGTCAAGATAACGTCATAAGTGAGGCGATTCGTGTGATTCGGTCTTTCCAGCCTGCATTAGCGTGCAGATCTCCATTCATCCATGCTGTCGTCTTGCTCGGCGATTTGGTGACGTGTTCAACCTTTTTGCTAATGGACCAGTCGGGATTATTTGCGAGTACTGTGGCGTGGTACAATGCAGCTGCAGTGGGCAGTGGGCAGTGCAAAAATGATGCAAGGCCAAATTACTTAAGGCGCAGCATCGCACCATCCCGTTCAGTTCTCATCACAGCTCTTCCAGCTGCTTTGGAAACCCTAACGAGGTTACTTCGAACAATCCAGAACTTGGATATGGCACCACAGCCAAGGAGTTTGGAACTTCCTTCCCCATCCGCGAACCGGATCCTCGTTGCGTAAGGCTCACGCCGTGCGGGTACGGACCCTGCCCGAAGGTCCCGCTTGACTGAACTTTATCACAGCATACAGCCAATGAAAGAGTTCGAGACCTTGCGTCCGAGCGATGTCATGGGGATGTTGCGATCCTTGGACATCAGGTTCAATCTTGTGGTAGTGCCATTTCATTCATCCCCTATGGTGCCTTTAGCTGACTGATGTGCCCGACCAATGTAGCAGCAGCTTTCTATGCCTGCTGATAAGACTCGCGCAGCGAAGTATGTCAATGTGTTCAGCATCGGAGTTGACCATTCAGCCCCGTCGCTATCAGTGGATGGACCCTCGGGTCTCAAGGGGCCTTTGCCCGGTCAGGAGAAGAAAGCAGGGACATCTGTCGGTGGTGCGGACTTTGCCACCAATGCCGCCGATGTCGGAGATCGCGACGACTATATCAGGACGCCGGAGAACGATCCCATGCAAGCGCATATATTCATGATGGAGAGGGGGCAAGAGCAGAACGATCCAGTCGAATTTGCAGCCAAGAGAATCGAGAACTATCCCGGCGAGTAAGCGCATCGATATTGCCCAGAATGTGGGGCGTAATCTTGCTGACGTTGGAATTGGTAGTGAGCGGATCCTGAAATGCCAGCCTGATTTGAAGAGTCGATTGTTTCCTGTGACGGTGACGGACCGAGTCAACCGCAATGGGTTTCTAGGTATTGTATCTCATAAGAACTTTGGGAGCGACGAGAGACTGATCAGTTGATGTGAAGAGATTACTTTGACCCCAACGACGCTCTCTTACAATCCTGGAGGTTATGCAGTGGAGTTGGACGACACAGAACTCAATTTGTAAGATAGCAGCTCTCCTAGGTGTGCACACTGGAACTACTAGATGAACCAGATAAGCACGATATTCATGGGTCAAGTGAAAGAAGAGCAAGATATGCAATGCATACTTGTGCGTGGACGGCCAGAAAGGAATAATATACATTGAAAATCACCTTTGGTTCAACCTTTGCAGATGCCATGTCTCATTTGCGCAGATAGATCGGTGACATCACTCGAGGATCTTCAGGCCGATGTACGTAGGTAACTTCGATGTCCAATCGCTTTAGTCTCCTGATGTTCCGAACCACTGGCCACTCTTCAAAGTTCAATGCGACCACACAGCCTTCAAGAGACGCTGCAAAGGCAACGGTGGTCGGCCTCGTGGTTGACCTTGTGGGCTCCCTGATAATAAATCAGGTTATATCACTGCTGCTCCATGGATAGGTTGAACGTTGATCACGGGATGTTTTGACGGGCATTGTTTCGCGGGTAATCCAGCGGCAAGATCGCCAGGTCTTCCCACTTTTCTGACCCTTCCGATCGAATGAAGCGCTTCGACGAAGGCCCAGAGAGTCCTCCCAGCGCCGAACCTATCGGCTCAATCTGGTCAATCATCCGGATCTGTTCTTACCACTCAAACTTATGCACCACTCTCGACGAACACCAGACTATAAAGGAGTGCCCACGCCCGGTTTCAATGTTTTATCAGTATCACCTGACAACGTTCGCGTTCGGCTGCCTTATGAGGCGGAGACCATCCATTTCTCAACACCTTTCATCTTTTTGTCACCCAGAAAAATGCTTCCATTCGGACTTACAATCGCATACCTTGCGGTGGCTACGCCGTTAATGCAAGTCCAAGCCTTGGTGATAGGCAACAGCTCCGATCTTTCGTCTGATGATGCCTTGAACAAGGGAATGTCAGTATTCCATAGTCCAGCGTTTGAGACGTACCGCCGCTGATATATTGTAGCTACACTCCCTGGCCCGATCTGCCCTACAACGTGCCGGTGGGCCCTCAATACGGGATCCTGGAATATTTCCGCTATTATCAAGTATTCTATTCCGAACGTGTCACGAGGAATGTTGTCACCTTCATGGACCTGCTCATTGCCCGCCTGGGCGCGGGGAACGATTGGCCCTACGCCAAGAGACGGATCTCAGCACAGATGCCCACCCAGGCCGGATCGCCACCGGTCTCATTCGATATTTACAATGACTATGCCGCCTCCAACCTACCGGATGACTACCTTGCAACGCTGTTGGATGTGGTCAAAGAGCAGAACGCTGCTCATCGACTACGTGACCTGGACGCATACGTGGAGCACTATGAACCATATAGTCACGGCCAGGTCACTCAGGCGGAAGGACCGCCGCTCGTGGACCCCTCCGTGATTAAATCATCACCCATGTTCCTCGCTGCCGAGGATCTGATCGAGCAATCGATCTTTCTGGAGGTTGTGCGGATCCGCCCGGACACGTTCCCGGAAGCCTACACAGAGCGCTACATTCAATTCTTGAATCGCACGCTTACTCAGTTGAAGACCTTACCACAGCAGCTTCCCTTCCTGGGAAGAACAGGGCAAGACACAGCGGATCCGGAAGGTTACAGAGTCATCTACGACCTGCGGCCGATTCAGACGGAGCCCCGGGCTTCCCAATTCTCGTACTCTTTGGCTGTGAGTGTGACGGCCGCCTTCCTCTCCTTTGCCGAGAACTTCCCGTTGCCCTCTCTCAGCTACATGTCCTTCACGGTGGTGCAAATCGTCAATGGGGAAAGTGCCGTCTCCATCGGTTTTGGTACCTTCGATAGAAAGGGACCTCCGGCTTCGGGCGGTCAAAATGGGTCGCCTCCCGCCGTTGATACCGCTTGAGGGCCGCTTGGGTCCATGCACTCCTCGGATGGATCAATTGCCACTGGAGTCGTGGCCATTAACGGTATTCGCATCTCGGGCAGCAGTAGTGAAGCTACGGCTGGTGATATAGCCTGAGGATCGACCTTTTCCTTGACGTGGCCACCTACCGTCACCGCTTACAATTGTGAGGGGTGCGCGGGGGCTGGGGTGTGGAAGGGTCTTAGTTCAGGAGATATTAGGGTGGGTGAGTGGCAATTGGGGGGCCGTAAGGAGAGGTGTGAGGGATGCTGCTGCTGGGGATGGGGATGGGGAGGAGGAATATAAGGAGGGAGATGGGGAGGGGGTAGATTGGAAAGGGTTGATTGGGTGTCATGCGCAGAAGCATCTAGAGGGATGGTATGGTACATTGGGGTTTGTGCGGGATGAAGGGATGGGCGAGTGAGAGGACGCCTGTGGGCATGTGAAGGAAAATGAAATTTTGACAGCTGGGGTGGGGATATCATATGAACAAGAGAGCGCAGAATTGAAGCCGCCGGAGCGCAGCGAGTTTATCGGTCAAGATAGAAGAAGTGTTTCCGAGCAGTTGACTGGTAATGATCTCTTGTGCGGGTTTGGAAAGGAGAAGGATTTGACCTTACTTTTTGCTCAACTGAACTGATCAAACCAGCAAAACTGATCAACTCAGCCCAATTGATCAAACCAGCCCAACTTATCAAACCAGCTACGTCGTGGCTACACCTTGGGGCGCCGCCAGATTCGGCCCTTGCACCGACGGTGGATTCGGGTCGCGGTTGACGACGATCCGCCCAAGCAGCTCCTGCCCATCGGTGAATATCGACGTCGTGTACTCGGCATATCGCTGCTGCTCCGTGATGAAATTCGCAGCTGACCAGGCCGCATTAAGGCCGCCACCAACGCCCATCCATAGAGGCGCGGTCCTCGCCTCCGGCTCCACCCTAATCGCTGTCCGGTAGTCTGCCAGATATTGCCAAATCTGAGGCATGTGATCGCCAACGCCGTACTGGGCCATTTCCGCCATTACGCTGGCGAGCGACAGGTAGACACCCGCTTCGGGTAGGTCCTCGCCGCCAGATTCGTAGACGGTCCGACAGTCGGACGCTTCGAGGCCGGGAATGTCCGTGCTGTTGAGGACGGGAATGTCAGTGCTGTTGAGGCTATCGAGGGATCCAGCCGCTTGGAGCGAGCGCGTCGGCATGAAGTGAAAGTTGATTATGCCGACACGTTGGTTTTGCCATTTGAGAAATATGTAGGCGTCGGTAAAGCTATGTGCGGCCATGTAGTAGATAGCCTGGAAAAGACCCCAGATGGCGAATTTCATTGGCATCTGGTCTCCTGTTATCATTGTCGCTACGACGATCGCTAGTCCGGGCCATTCTTCTAGACGCGCGAATTCCTTCGTCAGCTGGCTATTAAAGTCTTGTTGAGCGAGTTGGAATAGTAAGGCGAGCGTGGTCATGTAGGCCGCTATGGGGTTGATGGAGGATGGACCGGGTATTGGATCGATCTCGAATCGAGGATCGAAGCCCAATTGGGTGGCATTGATGAGCTGAACAGGGACCGAGAGCCCGTTGGTCTGGGGAGCGATGGCGTTTGTATTGGGCGGAACAGCTGGGGTGCATACAACCAAGGGTACCAGCGCTAGGAGTGAAAGGATTCTCATTTCGACAATCGAAAAGCGGTACCATTTGATGTCTGAGATAAATAGAATTGGCCTTCGAATATCGGATGAAGACAATACATTCTCAGCTGGAGAGATTGCAAGGACCAAATACCGCTTATATACATGTGCCGTCAAAGCCCGGCGTTAGGCTTAAGTTCAAGGCCTATGCACGACGCTTCAGAGGTTTGAGTATACCCGGTTTACAGGAGGAGAATCTGCCTTGTGTGGTCATACGTGGGTGATCTGACAGGTTCCAAAAAACTCCTATGCTCTGTCGAGGTAGGCGACAAGCGCCTTGAAAGATCTTGTTTTAGAAAAACGCACGACGACATCTGGGCTCACGTACAGTCGCGAGTGTATCCCACACACCGGCATTCCAAACCCCCCGGACCACTCACGAAAAAGTGTGACTGCCGAGCCATCAGTAAAGAGCGTCTCGTGGATGGCCTCAGAATCCCTGATCCTATGGCATCGTTTTGCCAAGACCTTCGCTTACTAATTCCTCGGCTAATCTCTTTGTGGAGGACCCTCGGACCTCGGTATGAATAGATTTACGTCATTTACGTGAAGCCACATTCAGCCACAAATATCAAACCTCAGACAATCTGACATCCTCCTTTTCGTTCGTATCTGACATGTTTCACTAAAGGATGACATCTGGAATTGGAACGGAGGAGGTCATCCGTCTCCGTGTCCGCAGCAGATCCTTCAGATGTAGCGCTGGCATACATAAGATCTAGCAGACATAAGATCTCGCAGTATTTCTTCTTCACCACGTTTCTCTGATTCGCTGTTTGCAGCTCATCCCTGGCGCCAGCTTTTTTTCATCCACCGTCATGGCACTGTCCTCAACCCTGAAAGATGTCTTTGATCGTTTCAGCCTCGGCTCACGACCCAAAGTCAATATATGGAAAACCCTCGCCATCATCTTCTTCCTCCTCAACCTGAAGACTTTCCCCTTCGCCTGGCATCTGCGCCTCATTCGTTCCTTCATCACGCATACACGAGCCCGTCACAGGCGTCTTGCCCAATCTCTTGGTCCTTCCGCCCTCTTCCAGCCGATGATCACCACCTCTCACTCCCCTTTTCTTGAATGCGACTACAATCTTCACAAATCCAACAGCAGCTACTTCTCCGACTTTGACCTCTCGAGAATGAAGATTCTCACCTCTCTGGCTTCTTCGGGCATCGAGATCACGATGAAAGAGTTGAAGGACCAGCCGGGTCGCTTTGGGATTGCCCTTGGGGGTGTTCACATGAATTTCAAGAGGGAGATTGGCATGTATGAGCGGTATGAGATCTGGACGCGGCTGCTAAGCTGGGATCGGAAGTGGTTCTATGGGGTCACGCATTTCGTGAAGAAGGGTGCTGTCAAGCCTACGGGCTATTTGTTGCAGCCGTGGAAGAGAGGCTCTGGGAGAAAAACCCAAGCCGACGGGCAAAAAGAAGAGGAGAAGCAGGGAATTGCACCCAACGGCCAACCCTTCATCTTCGCCTCCGGCATCTCCAAATATGTCTTCAAGAAAGGTCGACTCACCATTCCTCCCGAGCGAGTCTGGCGCAACGCAGGACTCCTCCCACCTAAACCGTCGTCTGAAGAAGAGACCCCGCCCGTGACAGACTCACCGGCAGCAGCAGTATCGTGTGAAGGTGTGGAGACCACCTCGGACGCGGCAGCAATGGCCAAGGAAGCGATGGAGAAGATCACACCGGACAATGCGAAAGAGATGCTAGATCGGAGTTGGAGGTCGCTTGACGATAGCGGTAACGTGGAGGACAAGCCAAAAGGAGAGTGGACCTGGGAGAGAATAGAGAAAGAACGACTGCGAGGATTGCGGCTCGCGAGCATGTTTGACGGCTTACAGGGTCTGAACGAGGAGTTTCTCTACGAAGGCAAGCCAGCCCTGGGCATCTACTGATTCGCGTCAAAGGGCCTACAGCGCGAGAGGTGGATCATCTAATTCTTAAGGTCTCATCACTGCTGATGAAAGACTGTATGAGCACCAGACGTCCTGCCGACACAGGCACCGATCATCGATTTGGAAATCTTGGATCTAAGAATGTATACGCCTTTCGTGATCTCCTAGGTGCCTCACTATGAATTCAAAGGTTTAGACACGTGACCTTGCGACTTAAGTTAAACCTAAGATTTCTCCATTCGGGCATCGTCAAGGTGGATGCTTTCTTCCATTGTGTTCTACATCCTCTATGGGTCAAGAGGAGACCTTGTGACCACGTCTTCGCATGCAGAATCTTCTCATCTCGGTACAGCAAAACCAGCATAGAGATAAGCTATCGCAACAGTCCAGCCTGTTGACTTTAGCCCGTTGATTGGAAGACAGAAGGCACCCCCACCCAATACCAATGCTGCCCATCCTCATCCAGCAAAGTAATGCTCCTCACCATCTCAGCCACTCACCCACCACCACCCCCCCTTTCCTCTCCCAAACAATCATTCTCCCCCCCACCGCCTGCTCCTCGGCCGTCGTCTTCTTCACCCTCCACCCCTTTAATGCCACATCCTCCAGCACGCCAACCAACGCCCTCAAGTCCCGATTCGCCCACCCATCCACCCTCGCCTCACTCCACCCTTCCGCCTCCACCTCAGTCAACAGCTCAAAACACAACCGACTGCAGATCCCACTCAAATTCTGCTCCTTCTCCACAACACTCCTACTCCCTTGCGCAGCAGTAGAAGCAGAACCAGCCCTGTCGTCGTCACCACCAAACGGCCGCGCAAGCCACGTCTCGAACGTGCCCTCCCACATCCGCGCCGCCTCCCCGACCCGGTAACACCGCCAGCAGCTCGGGCAGATCCGATCGTGAGCGTGGGCCTTGTTGAAGATCATCAGCTGCACCATCGTCCGCCCCGCGCCGTCCGGGGGGAATTGCGATGTCAGTAGTTGAGCGACTTCCGGGGAGGCGAAGGCGAGACGCTCCGGGTCCGTGGAGCGGGGGAGCGGGTGCGTGGAGATGTACGCCACGGGGTCGGTGGTGTGGAAACCGCAGGGGGAGCGGGTGATGTAGGAGGGGAGAGCGATGATGGGGGGGTAGGTGGTGTGGTAGGAAGTTGTCATTTTTGGTTTGAGTCGAAGTGAAGGTTGTTGGATTGGTGGAGGTGGAGGAGACTTGGTTGAATAGGTCTCGCTTCGCTCGCGGGTGCTTCGGCCCGATAATAAATAATATAAATATCTGTGTGGAAGGAAAATGCGGTGAAAGAATCACGCGTCGCAGCGAGGAGAGCGCGGCATGACGTCATCCGCAGCTGAGTGGCTGCGGCCGTAGCTGTAGCTGACTTGTTCTTCTGTTCAAGAACTTCTAACTTCACGGGCATGAGGTTGGCGAAGATGGAAAAGCTGCACTTCTCGTAGGCCTCATCAAGTCTCACAGATTCCCGTGCCAACTTGACGAAAGGCGCTTGACGAAAGGCTTGTGCTGCTACTTACCTACACTGTGACGTGACTTTGGCCAGCGATATATTATTCCTAAGATCTCAGGCTGTTTTTCATTGTTCAACTCAACCAACTATCGTGATTTGGCCGTTTTGACCGAGGCTTGACGAAAGTATAATACAGAGCTCGCTGGGCTCTTACGGACTTGGCGTATGACCGTGGCCATCAAATGGAAGGATTTGGGTTTGTTCAGGAGTCCCAAATCTTGGACGGATTGCGAATTGATTCGTTAGATAACATCGAGCAACCCACGCTTCAGAACAGACCGGTCTCGAAAATCCTTGAAAGTGATAACGAGACCTCAAAATTGATGAGCCACGCGAGTGACGATGATGAATTGTTACCAATTTCAGAAGATGATCTATATGCAACTTTCCTGACGTCAGCAGCAGACCAGCACAAGTTCAATAATCGTGCCTTTGTCAATGCTACGCTCTGTGACCTTTGCAGGAATTGTCTTGGAGACATCGTCACTGGTGAGTGCGTTGCGAAGACAGCCTCTGGACGCAGCTCAAGATGGTCGTATGAGGAGATACCCATGGAGTGGATGTACAAAGAGTTGAGCTTTAGGCACTACGAGGATACCAAATCCGTTGAGGCTTCCGCGCTCAGGGGCTGTACGCTTTGCCTGCTGATCAGCAGAGGGAGCTGGCAATCTGCCTCCCGGCAGATGTACATAACCGTGACATGTCTTCGCAAAGACACCTTTAATAATCCGATCCAGGACACCAGAAAAGAGTTGTGGATGATCTATAGCTGGATGCATGGCTCACAGTATTTTCAAGCGTTTTATCCTTTCGTGAAAACGATTGACCAGCAGGAAACCGACCTCAACCAGCAAGAGTGGTATTTCCGAAACACAGGATCACAGGAAGTGATAGATACTATCAGGATATGGATGTCGGATTGTCTTGAGACCCATCCCCTGTGTGCGCCTCGAAAGCCTTCTTCTCTGCCCTCGAGGGTCATCGACATTGGACAGGCCAACAGCTTGGACGAACCGTACCTGCTCGAAAGTGGCGATCGAGTGGCCCCTTATCTCGCCCTGAGCTACTGCTGGGGCACCGGAAAAAGACTCATCTCGACCCGCGACTCCATTACCAGGAGGAGGGAGGGATTCATGCTCGCCGAGCTCCCCGCAACACTTCGAGATGCGATTCTGGTGACCCGTCGACTAGGCGTGAGATATCTGTGGGTCGACGCTTTGTGCATTGTTCAAGACGATGATGATGACTGGAGGTTGGAGTCTTCAAAGATGAGAGCAATCTACCGCAACGCTTTATTCGTGATCTCGGCCTTGGATGCTTCTCATAGTGACACCGGCATATTCTACGACAGAACTGCGCTGATTGCGTCCCACGATGCTATCAGTGCAACCAGTGCTGGCCTATATATTCGAGAAGATCCAGGGCCCCATGATTATTTGATGCCACATGGACAGAATTCTTTGGGCGAACGCGCCTGGGCTCTTCAAGAACGCTTCATGGCCACAGCATTATTGCACTTCTCGAGACAGAGATTGTGTTGGGAATGTCGAACATGTAGTCGATACGAGGGCGGATTGAGGCGAGACAACCACCCCATAACAAAGGGTCTTAGACGAGGTCATACTGTGAATCGGCCAAGAGATGGGTGGGGAGGCAACCACCCCATGAAACACGGTCTTGGACGGGAATATGATGCGAGTCGGCCAATGGATCAATGGGATTGGTATCATTTAGTCAATCTGTATTCAAAAAGGAAATTAACTTACACTTCCGACAAGCTTGCCGCCATCGCCGGCTTGGCCACAGAGTACGAAGAGCAAGGATGGTGTCAAGGATACCTGGTGGGACTGTGGACAAGCGACCTTTTATGTGGCTTATTGTGGCATACTGCCCCTAGAGCTTTGACGGAAGAGCCGTTTGCGAAACGTGATATTTACCCGCGATTTCCCTCCTGGAGCTGGGCTTCTTCCGAGAGATGTCCTTCCTGGAGCCTCATCACATCTACCGCAGCACGAGCTCGCACCTCTTACGACAGCGATGTTGAGGGTATGCGTGTCGAGTTGAGCGACGTGAGTAAGACAGCCATATCAGTCAAAGGATCTATAACGTTCAAAGCCTTCATGTTATTACTCACGCATGATGAGGTCTCTTGTATCATTTCACCGTTGAGATTCGATGACGTTTTCATCGGAAGCATACCTGAATTGCACGGCTATCTGGATGTAGCAACAGAACAGCCTTGTTGGCTTGCTAGAATAGCTACGTGGAATCTGAACTTGGACTCGAAAAAGCCCGTTTTATTCAAGACTATCTTCCTCCTCATTGAAGAGGTTGGTGAAGAGAATTTGTGTCGAAGGGTCGGGATAATTGAATATTTCCACGGTGATCTTAATCAGCAATTGACGATCCATGAGATGGCGTGCAGGGAGATAACGATCATATGAAGATCAGTCAAACTCGTCATTGGGTAGAAGTGGGAGTCTGTGTTGCTTCTTCTGGAAAAAGCGTGCTCTCGACAATGCTTCACAGGATGCAATGATTGGAGAACTATTGTCAAAATCGGATGGACTGGTCTTTCAATTTACTTGCAAAGTAAATTGCGAAGTCGATGTGGTTTCCTTATGTATAATGAGGGTACTTCCTTCAGATCGAACGCGCAAATAGTATCGCTTTTTGGGTTGAGTCTACAGCAAGTATCCTTTCCCTGTTGAATCACCATATTATGATTACTTCGCCCTATCACTCCTCTCAAACATTGTTGGGATGGCACAAAACTGATCTCCACCTCAATTGGCAAAACTTACGCGAAAGGATCCTCAGTATCCAATTTGTCATGCTATCTGTTCTATTATTGATTCAATAGCTCAAGATGCGCCCGACTGAGATCAGCTCCTCATCCACATCCTGACCCTGTGATTCCAAAACGCTAGCATCTCTCGCCTTTGTCGCTTATCCGTCGACGAGCCCAATTCAGCTTCAATGTCTCGTCTTACGGGACATTTCGCCGCAGAAACCGAACACTTTTGCCTTTGAGCAAGGTACCACATCGTTATTTTGAAAAGAGAGAAAAAAGAGCAATGCAAAGCACCTCTCACACCACCCCAACACCAAAGCCAGCTTTGGCGCTTGCCCCATACTCTTCCAAGTTTTGGACGTTGGACGGCGGATGGGAATGTGCCAATCGGACACTGCAGTATCTTTCAGCGATGGACTGGAGACGGGTGAAGATGTCTTGGCATGAGCCGATAAAGGTGAAAGTTGAAGTCCTTGTATGGTGCGAGGCCATGGGTGGGGCGATGCTGTTCTAGAGGATGTTTCGTGCCGTGGTCTGGAGTGTAATGTCTGTCGAGTCGTCGCATTTGGCGTCGCCAAAAACTCAGTACTAACATGAGGTGAGCTACTTTCCCAGGATTTCCAGTGAAGCTGACATCTCAGTCAAAATGCATCGATAAAGCTTGGTCTGCCGCTCCTTGGTAAAGGGATCTATCAGCTTGTACGACCGGTACACCATCCAAGGAGATGAACTCTTTGAGACTCATCTCCACACGGACCGCAGAGACTGATTGGGTATCTATCGAATTTTCGCATAGATTGACACATTTGTGCAGGTGAATATCCATCATTTCCTCTATGCCCATGAAAGCCAACGATTGACGCATTTGCATACACCGGATGCAATGAAGTTGTATTGTATTGGGTGTCCGCTTACCAGAATCAATGCAACGCGGAGATTTCGAGATTGCCGCTATGCGTGGGGTCAACTTGCTGAGAATCTCTTATCTTGAAATGCAGGATCGACCAAAATTCTGCACTTGCAAGATCTATCTGAAGCAGCGGAAGGAGACCATGAGAAATTTGGAAGGCTTGTTAGAGCTTCCTTCGCTTACATATCACCCACTTCAGCTACCGGATGTTTCATCATAGCACCGTCTTTGGTGGGTACCGAGAGCTTCGCCACACCCGTAGCATGAAATCATCTATCTGACCAGCTCCAGAGTCACAATGGGCTGCTTATGCATTCAAGCACTCCCTGGAGCCTTCAGCCAAACATCTCCTCTAGCAACGAGGTCAGAGTCCGGGTACATTGGTACTTTTCTCTCCTCCCTGGTCATATCGAAAAAACACTTGGATTTTGGGTCCGTCCTCAATCGACCAAATGCTATCGCGATGTCGATCACAAATTCTGGAATCTTCGCTAATCCTGCCCGTGTCGATCTAATTTTGTACCATTCGAAGCCAAGGCGATTCGTGTAATACGCCACAACCCACCTACGGAGATACGACAGCTCGCAGGTATGCGCGTACACATATTGCACTACAAAGCCCTGGGGAGGCGCCAGGGATTTGGCAGGAGGCCTCACCAGCACATCGATGACGTCGTCCTCCAATCCTTCAACGCGCCATACGTCCGCCACTATGACCAAACGTACCATATTGAGGTACCATATTTGTTCTGCCTCTTTCGTGTCTCGCCGTATTGGTAATTTCCTATCACGATAAAGCCATTTGAGGAATTGGTTTACCATGTCCGCATCCAGGTCTCTAACATTCATGATTTTGCTTGTAGCCTCTGCGAAGTTGCCCTGGAAAGCAGCCTTCAGGACGGGAGATGCTTCGCAGATGATAGTCTCGTGGACAAAGAATTTGGTCAGCGCTGCCCCTGTGGTGATGGTAGTCGCTTGAATACCAGAAGCGGCCTCAACGTTGGTGATGTTTTCATACTCGGCTGCCTCATCCTCGCCAGCGTCGCTCCCTTGATCACCCTGATGAACGATGATGGTCACTATTGAAGCATTACGCAAGCTTAGACATGTCAATTCCGGCTTCACCCGCGCAAGATGAATGCTCATGACTTACTCCAGGTCTCCTTCTGCCATCTTCCAAGGGAGCCTTCTGACGAGTCAGGTGAACTATGGCAGAGAGCTCTCGAAGAATGAATTGGAGTATCGAGTGTGAAGGCGCACTCCGATTTGTAAATCCGTAAAGGCGAGTGACGAAATTTCAAGCCAGATGAAGCAAACAATGTTACCGCGCTAATAAACGCCGCGGCTGCGTGTCACGTTCCGTCGATCAAGCGCATCAGTCCGAATCTTAACTTCCCTTTTTAATTGAGGACAAATGCGACCCGTCAAACTACGGATTCTGTTCATTTTCAAAGCTCTATCATCCTCTTTCGAGTGGATTCCTTTCCATTCCCTACCAAATTTTGAGGCTCCATGTACAGACACCACCAACTCGGCCTGGCTACATCCGAGAAACCTACGACCATGGATGCTTTGTCAAGGACAAATCACCTCCTGGGAGAAACAGATTTTTTACCCACTTCTATGGAAGTGACCGTAGCAGAGGGAGGGTACCTTTTCAAGCTTTCCCTCGAGCTGCGGGAGATGATCTACGAAAATTGCTTCTCCCAAGAAGGACAGCAAACATCACCAGGTAGCTTATCGCCGGAAGAATACCGCTCAACGTTCCAATTCAAAGTGTCTTTACTACGAGCCAACAAGCTCGTCAGAGCCGATGCCCTTCCCTCATTCTACAAATACCACATATTTCGCATTCGATTCCCGTATTACCGCTTGACGAACCACGACAAGCTTCAAAACTTCTTGTCAGTCGGTATCCGGCCGATGAGAAGAATTGAGCTCCTCAACCGTATCTACGTCGACAACACCTCGGACACGCCATTCATAGGACCTTATCTTCAAGGCTTCCTTGACTTGTTTCCGAAGCTTCGGCTCCTGATCCTGCATTTCTACTATGCGAACTGGCCGGCCTGCCATGTGAATCTAGAGATTTCGAGGTTGCTGGCTCAGCTCTTGGAGCGTCTGGATCGCCTGGAGATTGTCCGTTACCATCACAAGGACGACTCCCAGAAAGGTCTTGACGCCTTGCATGTGCTTGCCCCGAGATCTTGGTGGATTCAAAAATCTATAGAAGATGCCGAAGGATTTGACGGAGAATGGAAGAAAGTCGTCTGGGCATTGAACTGTTCTGCGATACCCAAAGCTTCAGACTCTTGAGCAAGCGGGATCGAGGATCATTCAGAAGAGTTGTGAGTTTGCAGGCAGATCTCCCAGCTTCCATCAAAAAGTAAATACTTATCTATCTATAGGAAAGGTACAACATTGTAATCGACGAAAGGAAGATCGGATCACCAGCAATCAAGAGCATCCTCGAGGGAGACAAGGTGAAAACCATGATCTCAGAACATTGGTTATATGATCTTTGGCACTACAACCTGCGCCTCTTTACATAATCATAGCGGCTCGGATCCCTTGCATTCAATGAGCAGTCTTCTGCTCCTCTCATCCTACCTGATTAAACGCCTGTTAGGCTAGGACCGTATACTTGCTGAATCAAACGCCCCGTCGCAACTTCGTGTCCGTAAAACTTCATACGCCGTGTCAACGACGCTAACGATTGATATATGGCAATCTGTATTTCACTTTGAACGTTTGGTAGCGGTATGAAGCGATCGCGCTCGATCACCTTCGATTTCATGAGCGTGAGGAACTCAGACTGCACATTACTGTAAATGCCGTTCAAGGTCTATCATCTTTACTGGCTCAGGTGGGTCGCTCGCCTTTCGGTGCATCTGATCTTTGACGTCCTTGACGCAAGATCCAAGGCTCGTAAATCCACTCACCGCAACCTGCTGGCTAGCGTTGAAAGTGATAGTTCATTCGAGATACCGGACCAGGAACCACGACTTGATATCTGTCTGCGAAGCCATTCCACGGAGTCTATTTTGCGATATAGTGGATTCTCAAAATGGCGGAATAGATGTATCACAATTGCATGAACCAGGGATTCACACGATCAAGGGAAGAGGCGTTATTCCATTTGATGATGCAGGGTTTGTAATTCCAACTTAGTCTATGCTCGCTCTTGCTCCAATGCGACCGAAAATGTGAAGAGGGGCTTGACCTGTCTTTCCCCCCAGCTCTACTCCCTATATCTGAGTTCCGGATACTCCGGGACCTTCCAGCCTCCCTTTTCCTCACTCGAAAACCTCGCTACCAACTGAGGAATCCTCAGCCAGCAAATCAGGCCCACGACGAAATGAAGGATGGCAACCCCCCATGCCGTCTCGGGCAGAGCCAGCTTCACAAACCAGGGATTGATCTTCTGAATCTCATTCACGAACGGCCGCAACACCTCATCATACCTCTGAAATGCGCGGGGCAAGTCCTCGCTGTTCCGACAGATCTCCCCCGCCAACACGTAGGCACCCACGAAACTGCCCGTGGTACCCAGCCCGCTGAGGGGGGAGGGGCAGTGGGCTGCGTCGCCCAACAGGACGACGCGGCCCTTGGACCACGTGTCCGTCTTGACCTGCACGATTTCCTGACAATACCAGTTTTGGGTCGTCTTCATCCCTTCGAGGAAGAGAGGGGTTTGCCATCCCGCATCCTTGAACCTGGACGTCCAGTATTGTTTTTGCTGGTCGGGCGAGGCGCGCAACATGGCCTCCATCTCGGCGGCGTCGTTGTCGTGGTTCCGGTAGAACAAATAGATTTGCGTTTCAGTGTCGTTGTGACTGCGGCGGAAGATCAGTCGGCCACGCCCGGCATGGTAACTCGGCCGAATTCGGGCGTAGGTTTCGGGGGTGCCAGGAATGAAGTAGTATGCGATGTTCAAGCCCAATCGGCGGTAGGGATTCGGGGCGTCGGGTGGAAGGATGGCTTTGCGGATGCGCGAGCCTTGGCCGTCGGCGCCGACGAGGAGATCGTACGTGCCCGTGGTTTGGTCGGAGAAGTGGGCGACGACCTGGTGGTCGTCTTGTTCGAAGTTCTCGACCGTGACTCCGAACATATAGTGCACGTTTTCCATGGTGGTGGCCTCGTAGAGAATGCGCACCAAGTCGCCACGCATGATCTCGTATTCCGAGGTGGCGGACTGGGCACCTTTGCCGGATTTGTTGGCCAGGAGGGTAGCTTTCACCCTTCCCTGGGAATCCACAAAGGCAACCCCGTCTTCCTCGACGAGATGACGGCGGATGGTGGGGAGCAGACCCATCCGCTTCACGACATTGATGCCTTGGGCGCGCAGATCGATTTGAGCACCAGTTGCGCGGAGGGCCGAGGAGCGTTCACAGATGGTGATGTCGTGGCCGGCACGGGCGAGCCAGAAAGCTAAGGCAGGGCCAGCGCATCCTCCGCCGCAGATGAGAATGCGAAGAGGTGGCATTAGGGTTGATGTCTGATAGATGTAAAATAAACTGCCGGTGGATGAGTGTGCACAGCGAGTGCTGCTGATAGCTTCGAGAGGAGGGAATATGTTCTATCGATGTCGCGTGAGCATATCGTGGAGAAGTAGACACTTTGAATGCTGGGCTGCTGCAATTCGTTATATTCATATATTTTATAGCCACTTGAACGGCAGTATGACGTGTCGTGTGGAGTCGCAAACCCGCAATCTCGCTCAGTCCGAAGATTCCGTGGATAGCGTCGATGGGAGGGCGCTTGAGGGGTTAGTTTCCGGATTCCGGTCCTTAGAGCCGAACCCACGAGGCCCCCGCCCCCTCTAGCTCCCTCCTGTAATCATCGTCCAGCCAATGAAATATCAATTCCAAGTTTGCTGCTGCCACATGTCCGTCCATCACTTATCGTACTCGCAGAGCAACGATCGATTTCCCCGTGGTATGCGTCACACCGCATCCGCCGTAGGTACATCCAACATCTCCGCCTTTGTGGTATCATTGATCGTCTTCACTCTTCCACCCGGCCACGGCTGCAAACATCTCACCTCTTTCAATCCTGCCTTCCCATCGCTACAGGCGAATCGATCTCCTGGAGCTACAAAGGTCCCCACAATCTGGGATGGCTGGTCAGGATCCCACAATCCGTCGAAGCCCGGTGTCGCCGTTCCCTCGGACACATTCTCGTCAGGCAATTGTCGCTTGGAGCTCCAGTGCGCGGACATGCTGCCTCGACTGCCGCGATAGTGCCGCGATAGTAGGTGATGCGGATAGAATTGAGAACGCGGCCGGAGAGGAAAAGATTGGAAGGATCGGATTGAGGGATAAGGTAGGTTTGGTTGCCTGTGATTGTGTAAGCAGTCATCTTATCAAAGAAGAATGCCAATGATTGGAAGATTTTGGGATAGGGCGTACTCTTCTGTCAGAGGCCTGTCGTGTTGACACAGCAATCTCGACAATGCCATTCGAGAAGCCTGCCATCTTCTCCAATCCCATAGAGCCAGCGCCTTGGTGGGATCGGCCTGGTTTGTGGGAATGGAGGGGTCACGAGGGTCACGAGGCTGCTGCCAGACACGATGTCTTCAAACGTTGACCCAGCATGCCATTGATCTGCCGCACCATCCCAGACCCACTCTTGAACCAGCGATGACTTGTCGTCTGGCCGATAGAATACCTACGCCGTTCCTCCTGTGGCGCCAGGGCAAATGGCGGTGCCGTTGTCGAAATCGTGGTCTAGCGCACTATAGCCTGCTGCCAATTTCATGTCATTGCTGGACACTGGCTTGGCCCTTGGGTCTATCGATGTCCAAGACTCTTCTCCCGCTGTGACTGAGCCCCAACCTTCCGGCCCGTTCGAGGAATGACGTCCCCGCAGTGTCCCGGCAGACACGTAGAATAGAGATGTAGACATGAATTGGCTGGTCTGCTCTTTGACGACATGCGCGATGCCTATCCCGATCTTGGCGTCCTGAGCTAGCGTGAACACTCTCCAGCTCTTTTTCATGTAGAGGGTGAACTGTAGAGAACTCTCGGCGAGCTGGGAGAAGTTGAGGTAAAATTGATCGTCGTGGTTGAAGGAAGCGGTGGTGACGGCGAGGGAGCTGCTTGGTAGGGCCTGGTCATACGCGAAGCTTTCTTCCCTGTCTCGCTTGGCGTAATGTACAATGAGGGCTCTTCCAGCGCACGGGGAAAGGGACACAAGGAGTGCCAGCCATATACACCTGCTCCTTCTCTAGTTCGGCCGTCCTTTGTGTGTACGCGCAATACCTCCATCTCCTCTTCTATTGGATCGGCGACCATAGTGACTGCCGCCGGTGCATCCATCAGGGTCATGGAATGCTGGTCCATGAACACCGATCGGGGAGCGCTTCCTTGTTGATGTTCTCGGGTGGACGCGCGAGAGGATCGACTCTAATGATATCGGCGCCATATTCAGGATGAGCTTCCTCTGTGGTGTCGGGCATTGTCGCAGCTGTTGGCCAGGCTGTCTCAGGCTCAAGAATCAGCCATAGGAGGACGAGGTGATCTTCGCTGCCATTATCACAGCGTCATCGCGAAACTACTACAAACCTGAGGCCGGATGCTCTGAAGTTGTGGCCAAAGTTGCCTGGTCAAGCACCGAGAAGCGCTTTCCCGCGCTCTTGGCTGCTTGGCCTCTCCAACATACTTTTGTGACCCATATGATATCAGTACTGGATGTTGAAGTTGAAAGTTGAAGGTTGAAGGTTGAAGAACAAGAAACCAGCTGTATTTTTGACATCACCGCTAAGCCTAGCTCAGTAATAGATTACGTGCACAATAATTGTGCTAAACAAACCCCCTCGTTTTGAGTGAATGAACAATATACAACACCATCTTCAAGCAGATAGAGGTGTAAATGATCCATTCATGAACGCCTTCGCCATTGCCCCCCTATGTGGTCGTCCCAAGGCTAATGCAAAAGTCCCTACCATAAGAGCTTTGCTGTGTCAACATCTCTTCTTATAGATCTTTCAGTAACCTTTGAACGCTACCGTGGTCACTCGAAAGGTCCAGACGAATTCCGTAGCTTCAACGCAATTCTCTCTGTTAGACTTCCTCAATGCGATTGCTCAACACATCCACCCTTGACTTTCACGACTTTTTTGACAGCAATATCCCTAAATATGCAATACTCTCGCATCGCTGGGGCGCCGAAGAGGCCAGCTTCCAGGACTGCGAGCGCAACCTGCATCAAGAGGGATGGAGCTCCCCTTCTCCTAACCAACTGGTCAAGGATCCCTTCGAAGGTCACGAAGGCTTTGCCAAGATTAAGAAATGCTGTGCGCTCGCGTTGAAAGACGACTTCGAGTGGGTCTGGATTGACACATGCTGCATCGACAAGAAGAGTAGCGCTGAGCTTACTGAGGCCATCAACTCCATGTACAGTTGGTACGAAGACGCTGCCGTCTGCTATGCCTACCTCGTCGATGTCAAATTGCAGGTCAATCTAGGCATGACAGTGCCGCAGATCATGGCGAGCTCCTGGTTCACCAGAGGCTGGACACTGCAGGAACTTCTGGCGCCGGGCAAGGTCCAATTCTTTGATCAAACTTGGGCCTACCTCGGAAACAGAGATGTGATGGCTGATCTCATTTCGGACATCACTGGTATTGAAGCCCGTTATCTTCGACCCGCCCCAAAGGGCTACGAAGCTCAAAAGAAGTGTGTCAAAGCACTGAACTGTGGTGGTCACGTTCCGTACGGGAAATGGACCGACACAGGCCGCTGGGAGCCCAGTGTAGCAACGAGAATGAGCTGGGCCTCCAGACGAGAGACTAGTCGGACAGAAGATATGGCCTACTGCCTTCTTGGTATTTTTCATGTCAACATGCCGCTCCTGTACGGTGAAGGCATGAAGGCTTTCACCAGGCTGCAGCACGAGATCATCAAGCAGAGCAGCGATGACTCAATCTTTGCCTGGACTGCTGATCAGGAGTTCACGGGTATACTTGCTAAATGGCCTTCCAATTTTGCTAATTCCAGATATGTACACGAAGAGGCACCTATCAGGACGGGTCGGCGGCCATATGCGATAACAAATCAGGGGCTGGAACTTCCAGTCACGCTTCGTAAGCGACCGCAAGCAGATAACAAGCTCCAATTCCAGGCCAATCACACGACAGAAGATATCCAAGTGATGCTCGACTGTGGGATCTGCGGTCCTCTAGGTTTCAAGAACATCGTGCTAAGCCTCTATCAAATGCGGGGATCTTCATGGGGCCGATGTAGAAGCTATATGATCGAAACGGTGGAATACGGTCCTTGGCACATTCCGCAGGAACCATCCCTGCAGATTCCGGAAATCATGTCGCAACCTCATGGGGACATGAAGGATGATGTGAGGGAAATATTCGTGCGGGATGAGTGGACGTATAACTATGTTCCCGATGACCTTGGCAGAATCAATGATCCCTTGAGCCAAAAGGCCCGAGCTGCTTATTTGGCCAAAGACAGTCGAGGAGCCGGTCCTGCCAAACATTTGACGACTCGCCGCCGAGAATAATCCAAACCGTGATTTGGGACCACAGCCGCAGATCGGTGGATCAAAAGCCATCATGATGATGTAATCCAATTGCTTGGATTCTCTCTATGCAGCACTCTCCCTCGCAGCCCGTCATTTGCAGCTTCATTGGTGGTAGAGCTACGTTCAGTGAGTATCTACTTATGTGTGATCTTTAGAATCTTCAGCGGTGGCCCAATCCTCCACGCTGATATGCGAAGATGAGATAAGTGTCTCACCTTGCTGATTATCTCCTAGTGTTTCATCTACCCATCGTCTCTGCATCCAACGTTATCTGATAATGAAATTGGATACTTGGGCTAAAATTCAGAGGTACAATGCCATTGTAGAGGTGAGGGCTCAATATCCTCAACAATGACAAGTTCATATCGAAGACATCAATCGTTATCCAAGGTGAAACAATACTGATCAGCTTCGGCTTCAAGCACAACTACCGGCAAACGGTCGTCTTCAGCGAATCGAATGCTGCTCTTCAGGCTCAAGCGTCGTCATCGAGGCCTCAACATGCCCGAACATCCGGTCTCCTCTTACACCTCCAGGGCGCATATCCAACCTGCCAGAAACACTCAGCAGCCGCCTCATGAGGACTCTGTATTCGATAGCGAAGATTCTCTTGCCCACCGCCGTGGAATTTCCTTTCCTCTGTCGGTCAGTCGAGAGGGATCCCTCCGCTTTGACGCTATCAGGGTAAGCACAGATTGAGCTCACGAATGAGTGAATTGGTCGTGTCACCATGCTCATGTTCTCAATGATGAGCAGACCAAGGGACCCGAACAGCGAACTTCCGTACAATGACTGAAAACGACAGATAAGCGGATTTGGCGCAATGGCACATCTCAGCATTCGAGGCACTGTCTTGTCAACCTGCCTCGGAAGAAGGACCAGTATCAAGTGCGGCACGAACAATGATCAACGAAGGCTTGTTGGTGGCTATCGGGTTGAGATATCAGGCACTGGACTCAGCTGTCGATATCTTTGTCAAGAACTTCTACCACCATTACATTCAAAATAGCGAGAGATTTGTCAGTGCAGCTCACATTGACCGACACGCGCTGCAATCGCAGCCGACTCGACGAATCAAATTCAATACAGTCGTCCAAGTGACGGACTGTGTTACTTCAATCGTAGCAGCGAGCACACATCTGGCCATATTCCATCTACATTTGGATTATACAGGTTCTACACTGGCGCATGTCCGTGAAAAGCAAGTGGACACATGCGGACGCGAAGGTGGTTTCCTGCCCTGAAAACCAAAACAAGCACATGCTTTAGATTGTTCAATATTTTTACGTTTGTATTAAAATTGTGTTTTAGTCATAAGTATGCCATTTCGACTGTGCTCCTGACCAAAGCTTCTGCCGGGACAGGTCAGACGTTCCTGGCCAGGCATCTGTGTTGGTGTTGGAAAGCTATCGGATTTGTCGAAGACTCTTTTAAAATCGATCGGGAGTTCTTCTCATCGCTAAAGGAACGGCGCATCTTTCTGCGTAAAATCAAAAGATCCGAAACAAGCATTGCGCTTTTGCTTTCACGATATGAGGAGCAACGCCAATGTCATTTACCCTCACAACAATCTTGACATGAAGGCGTGCTTACAATTCGCTATCCAAGAAGCAACAAAATCGTCACGTAATATTCAAAACGGTGAAAGACTCGACTTAAGACTTAACCAGTTCATACAGATACCACTTAGATATACTTCCAACCAGTGACACCTTCAGAGCTCGAAGGATCTTCGTTCCTTTGAAATGACGATAACGGGCGGCGTTGAAGCTCAACCATTAGAAAATGGTTCTTGCCTGACGAGCAGCATCCCGTTGTCAGCTGGTGGCTTCGAAATCTTCAGCTGAGAGCCTTTTTGACGTTGTTCTAGATTTCTGTGATAGTTGGAACAAATGCGACGCGACTCCTGGGTCGACCATCGCCAATAGTCCAGACTCCCCCGCACGCATCAGCCTACCGTTACACCTGGATCCCGCCCTGGCTAAGTCAAATTATCCAAGGCGTCGCTGACTTACTTATGAGATTAAGTTTTAGCGATTAGACGTGGCAGGCTTGGCAGACTTCCCGTTTCGAGATATGCTATACTTCTTTGTATTAGTATGTGGCTTGTGGCGTTTTTCAAGCGCAGCTGAAGCCAAAACCAGCGAAAAAGGGACGACAGCGAACTCCCGCAGGACTCGTGCAAAGCGCGGTAGCTTTCGCTTAACATACGGGTCCAGAACGTTCTCTGTGCTTTCTTCTGGGACACCGTCTTTTGAAAGGCTGGTTCAATCTGATTTGTGCGAATGGCACGTGTAGGCTTTGAAATTGGTGCATTACTGACTTGGTGTTTCTCGCTTGAGTAGTGCAACGCATCCTAATCTTATTCTGAGGCTGCTGTAACATCTGCCTGAGTTAGTGTATTTGACGGGCTGAGTTCGGTAGGCCAGGGAGCACAAGTACCTCGATCTAGAGATTGATGTGAGCGTAGCTCTTCCTGTATACTGCCTGACTAGCTGTGACCCTGAAAGCCTAGACCAGGAGAGACCGCTGCTGTTGCTTCTTCATGCTTCAATTTGTGGATGGCTGCCAAGTCATCCTACCGTTAATGTCAAACAACATTTTCGGTTTTGGCTCTCCGCTGTCTTTCGATAGCATTGCGATACGTTCGAGACCTTTTCCAGCGGTCCAGACCTTTCATAGAATGTGATTCTGATGGGAGTCTGGACCTTCCAAGGGCTTCCGTGAATTGCGCATATGGAAACATAAAAAGGCCGATAGATTCTTCTTGTCCGTCTCATCAGACGCATAGTCGGCGACCTGAGTAAACCTCCGCAGCGACAAACCGAACCCAAATTCATTAGAGATCTGCTTCTTCTTCATTAGCTCCAATAACTCACAAATTGCCCTCTTCACAATGGCGGAAATCTTGACCCATCTCAAAGCATTCGATGCTCCTCAAAGGGACATCATTGTTCATACCGAGCCAGTCGAAGTCAATGGCGATAGCGACAACGACTGCGTATCACAAGTCTCCGAACTCGTCCAATTTTACAAATTCCAATTCCAGAAGACCGATGACCTCGTCCACCGGCACCAGGACCTCAACCGAGACTTCAAGGACCTTCAGAAGAGGTTCATGGAGTCCGAGATCAGCCGCAAAGCACTAGCTGCTAAGCTCGAGAAGACCGAGGAAGAGTTGAAGGACGTCAAGGCCAACCTTGAACAAACCCAGGAAGACCTCAGACAGGAGAAGCTTGCTCACCAGCAGACCCAATGCGAGCTCGACAGAGAAAGAGACGAGCACTGCCGTACCAAGGCAGCCCTTGAGCAGGCCCTAAAGGATCTCGCAGCTGCCAGGTGTGAGCTCCAGCAAGAGAAAGAAGATCACGCCAAGACGAAGAAGACCCTCGCAGATGTCAAGTGTGAGCTTGAGCACGAGCAGGAGGAGCACAAGAAGACGAAGAAGGCTCTTGAAGATGTCAAATGTCAACTTCAGCACGAACAAGATGAGCACAAGAAGACAAAGCAGGCTCTTGCTGACACCAAGCGCGAGCTTCAACATGAAAAGGACGAGCACAAGAAGACGGCCGACAAACTCAAGGCTCTCGAGAAGAAGCACCAACAAACCGTGTCCGAGCTGGAGCAGGCGAAGCGTGACCTTGCACAAGCCAAGAAAGACCTCGCGGCTACGAAGAAGGAGCTGGCCTTCGTCAAGTGCGAGCTGGAGCAGGCCAAATGTGACCTCGCACAAGCCAAGAAGGACCTCGCCACCCTGAAGAAGGAGCTCGACCACGTCAAGTGCGAGCTGGACAACACCCGGCGCGACCTCAACAAGGCCCGCGTCAACTACGCCGCCGCCGCCGCTCGGGCCGACGACAATCGGAGACAGCTGGACGAGGCCAACGCGAACGAGAAGGCTGCCAACGATCGTGCCAGGGCGGCGAACGAGCGTGCGGGAGCCGCCAATGATCGCGCCGACCAGATCGAGGCGCGCGCCGACAGGCTCGAGGAGCAGAAGGATCAGGTCTGCAAGGAATTCAATGATTTCAGGAAGGAAGTCGAGAAGGCCAATGAGACCCCATCGGCCTCTTCCTATTGCAGCTGTTGAAAAGGGGAGTTTTAATAACCATGTACATTTCTGCTCTTTGCGGGGAAGGGGGGCGGTACAAGGTTCGTGCGCTTTTGCGATAGAGGGGAGTCCGGCTTGGTTTTAGCGAAGATTTGATGATTTATGGTTCCCTGTCTGGGGTTATGACATGTAGCGTTAGTCTCTCTTACTCACGATGTCTGCAGCGTGTGGCTCATTGAAATCAAATTACTGTTCTTCTTCAAAGGGCGCTTTCTTACAGAATTGCGCGCCGCTGGCTTACTAAAGTCGGCTGCGCATGGTGTGCCTGCAGTAACAAGTAGAGTGCAATTTGCTCAATGTAAGTACAGACCTTTTTGAATCGTTTTTAAGATCATGAAGTATATCTCCAAAGCCATAGCATTCCTACAAATCATGTAAGTGAAATCTATCTGGTTGAGAGAGATTTCTATCGTTCATCAAGATAACAGCGAGAGGGTTTCAGATGTGAATTTTCCGTCTGGCACATTGTTGGCTCTGAAAGAGAATGCCGAATGCATGCAGTGCATGTGTAATGTCAAGCCAGAGCTTTCATCTTTTGGCGTAGCCAAGGCAGCTACTACCGCAGCGTGACCCAATCAATCAAGCCAGTCTCAGCGTATCACGTCCACGCTGCCTTCTCTGTTTGTTTAGCTTGCGTCCTACGTCTTCGTCTCGACCCTAACGACTTACATTGTCAAAAGGAATGTTGGCGAAATCTCTAGTCTCGGCGAAAGGCTCGGCATCGCGAAATACTCTCGGTGGAAAACACGATTGAAAAGCGAACTTGCGACGATATTCGCCTACCAGACTATGAGCCACGTCCTGGTGAGACAAAGGCATTTTGCAGAATAGAGGGAGGGGGTATGGGGTTTCCGATTTTGATTTGTCGTTACTGAGACTCACAAGCTCAAGTCCGAGGCGATCAGCAGTGGAACAGAGATATCGCCAATGATCAAAACCTGTCGAATGTTGCCCACCATAATCTGCAGACTTTGAGCCGGAGCCGCCGGGACTGGCCCTGGGCCCATGCCGGCTTTTCTTCGAGATCTTCGCTGGATCCGTTCATTTTCATCCATACCTGAGTGGTGAGAGCTTGGTGGATGCGAGCTATGCAAGCTGCATGCTCCAAGACGCTAGTAACTGAGTCTGGCAGAAGTCTCTTGAGCAGTTCGGATGTGCGATTGAAATGTGTCATCATGCTGGTCTCTAAGATCGACAGGACCCTTTGATCTCAAAGACAAAGTCCCTCCCTACCAAGAGTGCCAAGGAGCAGGGATACAGTTGTCTTGCTCTATTTCATGATGTTGCCTAGACCGTGCTACCAGAAGAGCACCCATCTAATAATAGGTAAGCAGCATGCGTGAAGAAATTGGTTCTCGTGACTAAATTTTGTACCTCCCAGCCAACCTCAAAGGGAGGGTCATGGCAGTACACATGAACGTGCATGACAAGAAGACCTCTTACACCAAGCCATGCGTAGAAAAAGCATGCAGTGCACAGGTGCGAAATGATTTCGGCGCCGTCGCGCCTGATCGAATCGCCACCTTGTAAGCCGGCAGTCGAGAAGACTCTTTGCCTCCTGGCTCAAAGGTTGCGAGTGGGAATGCTGAGATGCCTGAGTCTGAACTTTTGCTCTTTGCATGGGAGAATCCTTCCACCACTGCGCTCATCCATGGCAGGTAACCAAAGCGATTAAGGCTTGGCCCATGCGATGTGCTGGGAGTGTAGATGTTCTGTGTGCTATTTCATGGATCGGCGCATCAGTTGCTCCCTCGAAATGTTTCGTTTAATGCGACATCAATGCGGTATCTGACTCTCCACTTCTGGTGTCGCTCAGACGACTCACAGTCCCATATCTTCATCCGTGTCGAAATGCACCCTTCTTATTCACAGCTTGCTCGCTCTGGACCTGCCATTCCTTGCAGACCTTGATTTCCTTCGCCTTCCATCATCACATTAGGATTGATTGACCGTGGAAAAGAACATCTCATATACTGACCGAATGATGAGCTTGACACGGCAATGTCGCTGGCGCCTCTATATCTCTGTCCCACGTTGGATGTGCGTCAGACCCTCCATCCGATCCATACGTAAATTCTGCTAAAGGCGCACCACCCGTTGATCTGGGAGTCTCCACCAACGGCGGCTTCACCATCTTGTATTTGCGCAGCATATATCCCTGTTGATGATACGTGGAGCTCGAAGTGAGGTGGCGGTACAGTCGTGGCAGGATGAACAGGCAGCTGCAGATTATACCGCAGAACTCTTCCGTTAGGGACAACAGGCTTGTCTGCATACTGAGATATGACAGGTCTGTTCTGTAGATCGAGATAACGTCGAAGACCAAGCGGGCCACAGAGGATGCGATGGCGCTAGGTTTTGGGGGACAATGTTAGCTGGCATGTTCTCCGAGAAGGATAAGCAGTCGCAGCTGGGTCAAAGGCCAGGAGGAGGGCAATGATCGCACCACAGAGATAGAGACCACTTACATGCTTCCCGCAGCAAAGATTGCTGACAGACCGAGCTTCTGACCTCGCGGCATTTGCAAGTGCCAGATCTTCCACATCGGGACGAAGTAGAGGGCCAAGTCGGAGAAGACATTGAAGGATGCCGATGTGATGTATGCAGGATAGGGTTCGAGACATGACCCTGAAGGACTTCGTTAGAGTCTGGAGGGAATATCAAGCTCAGATGAAGCCTCACCTGGAACTTGTGGCTGCCATATCTTTCTCCTCGGATTACATTGGAAGATCGAAATGAAGAAATATATGATGTAGAAAACCGAGATCATAGCCATGAGACCCTGCAAGCCCCGATACACTGCAGTGTTGTTGCAGTCAGTATTGATCAATTGAGAAGGGGATAGGGAGTATTATTGAAGTGGACCAAGGGAAGACTGGGACAGCATAGTACCAATGAAAAGACCTACAGGGATCGGCTCTTTGCGGGCAGAATATCCTCATAATGAGAAGGACGATCGAGATCTTCGTGAGTCCAAGACTTAAGGGGTAGACCATGCCTGCATAGTTGGTCCACTGACGTGAAGTCAGCCGCTGCGAAAGCTGTCAGAAAAGGGTGGAGAAGTCGGACCCTGTTCTGCTCCGCCAAATCATGGGTCGTGATATTCCACTGATGAAAGCCCATTTTCGAGTCGACCACTTTCTGCGTCAAGGCAACATTGACGATGAGAAAGACGTAGGCGAGAGCGCAGGTGTCTGTCTTTTCATCAGTGATTTGTCTCCCTCTCTACACACACGCCGCCCGATCCTCGACGTACAGTCCTCCCATCGGCACTTCTTCACAATCACAATCTTCGTGTACATGCGTAGAAACAGCATGATACTCGTGGTGAACACGCCAAGTGCAATGGTGACATTCCAGTAGGGGCGCAGAGTGTACGCATCTTGGAAATCCGGAATGACACCGGCCGGCGGCGTCGAGGCGGCATCAGGAGGGCTTGTGAAGCTGTATACGCGCGACATGGTCGCGCGGCTTCTCGGTAATCTCGACAGTCATGCACTATCAGACGATGACCGGAAACGCGAGAAGTGGATTGGATCGCAACGTGCAGCCCCATAAGAGGTGGCAAGTCCAAGCTTTTTACAGGGTCAGCAAGACCAACGTCATTGAGAGCTACATGGCGTCGGGGATCCTCGTTTGGCATCCAACTCATCGGGGCTATGCAGTGTGTGGCTTATTGTGCATAGCTTACTGTGGGTTGCTTACTGTGCATGGCTGAATGTACATCTTGGCACCGTCCACGTGTACAAGAGGATCGGAGTATACCGTGATGCAACAATGCTTTTGTAGGCAACAACAACCTTATGTCAGGTGCTTTCGTAAAATAGGCTTGCTGAAACACATCATCTCTCGGTATATCTCAGGCGATCGAGATGCCGCTGTCTATGATCTGCAAGAAAAAGAAATACTCTATCTCACGTCATGCATACTACGCCACATTGTCAGCAAAACTTAATGTGACACCTGGGCTGAGCACTGTCTATATTAGATTTAGAGAATATAAAAAGGTTCACATGGGGGCCGCATCCTGACCTCCACCCCCTCCCCTTAGCGCCGTTGCTTACTGAGGGAGTCTGACAAGTGATCAGGCGCGCTGGGAACTTCAACAATGGCTGTAGGTCGGG
The DNA here is from genome assembly GCA_001956345.1 of Ramalina peruviana. Lineage (NCBI taxonomy): Eukaryota > Fungi > Ascomycota > Lecanoromycetes > Lecanorales > Ramalinaceae > Ramalina > Ramalina peruviana. The sequence continues at coordinate 61,907 of MSTJ01000021.1, forward strand.
ATCTCTGAGTGGTTCGAGACGCGAAATGCTTCCGAATCTGCTCTGTTTACATGTGTCAATTGATCGCATGAGCTGATGAACTTTATGTGTGTATGGACTGATTGTTGACGAAGCAAAAAGCAAGAAGTGCTTGATTTACTGGTGCCAAGTCCCCCGCTAACCGTAATAGGAAGCAGGCTTRAGGGGCGCTGGGTGTTGCGACGAGGTCTGCGCTAAACCCGATTGAGTCGTCCCTGGATTTGCGGTTATGAGGCTCCTCAGACCCTGAGTCGTATATCGGCATATATATAACGGCCATATACGGTATTTCCGGTATTTCAAAACGTTTAATTCAGGTATATATAAAGCCGGTTATGGCCTTATAATAGATATAAATAAGGGCTTATTATTAATATAATTAGATCGAGTATATAAATACTTATTTAAAGAATATACCCGCGATTCCGCTATTTCCGTATTATACTTTATAATAGGTTATAAGCCCGGTTAATTATAGCCGGGTCTTAATATTCTTTAAAAAGAATTTAAAACTATTATTATATTTTATCTATTAAATATAAATATTTAAAACAACGTCGTTATAAACGATAAAGCTATTTTAAAAGGGGATTACCGTATACCGCCTAGCTAGGGCTTAAGCTAGTAGGTATTAAACTTCGAATAACGAGCGTTTAGTTTTAAATAATAAGTATTCCTACTTTATTAATAAGCTTAATAATAATAATTACCGTATATTCCCGGTACGAATAAAATATCGTTATTTTAAAATAACGAATTCTTAAATTACGTTAATATCGATTTATTTAGGTACGATTTAAAAATAATAAAAATAAATTTATTTAAGTTCGTTACCTTTAATAATAATAATTTCTAAAAATAAGAAAAATACATCTAAAGATTCTATAATATAAAACGTATTTTAGGCTTTATCGATAATATTTTTTTAAAATTTATTACCGGAATTAATAAGGTTTATTAAAAGATATACGCGGACTTCCTATTTTTAATAATAATAAAAAACGTAATAACGAGCTAAAAAGCTTAATTATTACGGTATGTTACCCCGAAATAAATTTATAATCGATAAAAAAAGATTTATATAATTAAATTTAAAGGAAGACTAATATTTTTATTTTAAAAAAGCTTATATAAAAGGGCCGAAAAAAACGGATTAGTTAATAACGTAATAGCCGACGTTAAATAATTCGTTAAATAAGCAATACTTATTAGCAGTATACTTTACGTAAATAAAAAGATTTTTAAATTAAGGATTATAAATATATTTAAAGAAAATTATAAATATAGCCTTACGATCTATTATTTCAAAAATAACGAAAAAGTTTTTATTTTTAAAAAAATAATATCCCGGCTAAAAACCGTTTAAATAATAAAAAAAGAACGAAAAGTATATAAATAATAAGGTTTTTAATTAGTTCGAATAATTAATAATAAAAATAAACCGAAAAAGAACGTAAAATATTATATATATTAATAAAATAAATATATAACGTATAATTATCCTAAGAAAAATAAGAATAATAACGAAAAAACGGAAAAGCTAAAAAAGAAAAAGTTCTTTAAGAATTCTTTTAAAAACGGGAAAAAATTTAATATAAAATCCAAAAAATCGGTAAAAGTTATTATAAAATAAAAACAAAATTATTTAGATTCCGAGGATTTTAAAAACGCGTATATCGCCGAAATACGGACGATAATAAGGGCCCTAAATAGGCTATTATTATTATAAATATTAATAACAGTAACGACGACGGCCATAATAATATCGAATATAATTTTTATAACGATAACGATAAAAAAAATAAAGCTTTTAAAATCCTAAGTAATTATAGATCCGATAAATCCGATTTAACGATTTATATTTTAGAACCGTTCTTTAACGAGAAAGAGATTAAATTACTTTTCGCCGGTTACGATAAAATCGTTAATTAAATAATAATAATAATTATTAATTAAATTAAAAAGAACGGTATAGATCTAACTAATTTATCGAGCGTATTCGTTTAAGGTAATCCGACTAAATAAATACCCGTCCGATATAATTTAACCGACCGTATTTTCGATAATTAAAATAATAATAATAATAACGATAAGCCCGTTAATACATATACGAATAGCCTCCCGGACCTATTAAATAATAATAATATCCCTATCGTAAATAAAGATTTTATAAAGTTAAATTTAAATTACGATAACGGGGTTATACCGGGTAATTACGAATTTATTTTAGTAATAATACGAGATTTAAGAGAATAGTTCGATAGCGATACCGATTATTTTTTTTAAATAATCGATTTAAATATATTAAAATATATATATATAAGCCGAGAATCCTTTATCCGTTGTAAAAATAAAAAAACCACTATTACCGTCGGTAATAAGAAAATAATCCTTTTATCCGGACGTAATAATATAAGAACCGTATTAAATAAACGATTATATATTATATACGGTATTTTTTATATACCCGGCCTAAGTTTTAATCTCTTTTTTATATCCGTATTCGAAAAACGCGGTTTATCGATTTTATTCGATAAAAAATTAATAAAGATTAAGCGTAAAAATATATTGGTTATAGCCGGACAGCGGGTAAAAAACTTATATTATTTTGCCGGGGTTTTTAAAGAATTTATATTAATCGTAAATAGAAAATTTATAATAAAAAGTCTTACGACGAATCCTTTTAATACCGAAGACGATAAAATAAGCTTTAAATTATTTATTTTTAATATTTACGGACGTTAAAATTACGATAATAATACCTTTATTATATTATATAACCGTTTAAATTATTTTAGTACGGTTAAATTAATTACTTTAAAAAAAACGTATATAAAATATTAAATATAATATTTCCGGCGTCGTTTTTTTATAATATTTATAAAAATAATAAAATAACGAAAAGGATATATCGCTATAAATATAATAGAAAAACGGAACCGGGTTTAAGATTCTTTTGCGATATTTAAAGCCCGTATACCGTAAAGACTCCGGTACCCGGCGTATTTACGTATCGGATTTTCTTCTTAATAATAAATAAAGTTACCGGCTTATTATTTATATTTATAAATATAAATCGATAAAACGTTATATTATATATAATTATTATTATCAATATAATTAAGAAATAAGATAAGGATATTATTATACGATATATCCGTTATAATAACGCGAAAGAATTTTACGTTTTAAAAGCGAGATTTAAAAAAAAAATATATAAATAAAATATTTAACGAATTATATACTTAAGTAAATCGGTATAGCCGAAAGATTTAATCGCATTATAATTACTATAATAAGGTATATATTATATTACGTAAGTTTACTAAACGGTTTTTAACCGTAAGTAGCCTTATATATTAATTATTTACGTTAGCGACTACCTTTATTAAAAAGAGTAATACTTTATAAGAAATAATATAAAGTAAAGCTTTTTATCGCTAAAGAAAAGACGTTCGGGATACTATATAAGATCTATATATTAAGTATTAAACGAGTAAAGCTCGACGAAATAGCCGTAAATAATATTTATATAGGTACTTATTCCGGAAATTAATACCGCGTATACGTTTTATCGCGATAAACGATCGAAATTTATATAAAGGTAAAGATTTTTAAAAATATAAAAATAACTTACTTATTAGCTAAGCTTTTAATTTTTGAAATAATATAAATTAAATTAACGATAACGGTAATACCGATAATACTATTATTAATAACGGATAAATACTTTAATAATAAGGAGTACGTACGAGTCGATAATAATATTATAAATTATTAGCCGGAGAACCTTTAATCTATCGAAGAAAATTATATTAAAAATACGTTCCTTATAAAAGATAATTATATTAATAAATAAATATAAAAAACTATTAAAAAATCGCTTTAAAATAAAGGTATTTTTTTAAAAAAAGTATTTATTTAAAAAAAGAATATAATCGATCCTTTAGAAGATATACCTTTTTAAAATCCAATCGCTATACCGTAATTATTTACTCCTAAGGATCGAGTGAAAGAAACAGCAATTATTCCTAAGGTAATATATAATATTTCTATTAGTTCTTATTTAATTAAAAATACCGATTTAGCGGGTAAAATATATCCTAAATTTAAGAATAAAGATAAAGTCGAAAATAAGGATATTAATATAAACGACGTCGACGATATTAAGCTACTTTTTAGGTTTCGACGGGAATACGTTATTAGAAACCCTTATTATTTCGATAATTACTTCGGCGGTATTACGCTCGTTATTACCGTAAATATTAATCCTTTTACGTATAAATAGGCTTTTAACGTATTTCATACTTTTCGCTAAATTAAAGCTATTAATAAGGAAATTAGCTTATATTACTTAAATAATATATTTAAAATAGTCGATATCCCGAAAAACTATAAGCTTATTAATTCTAAATAAGTCCTTAAGAAAAAGTATTTATTTACCGGCCTTATCGATAAATATAAGGCCCGATTAATAGCGAAAGGTTTTATTTAGAAATACGGTATCGATTACGAAAAGACCTTCTTATTAATATTTAAATACGAGTTTCTTCGTTTATTAATTTCGCTATATATAAAATACAACCTTCGTATATAATTTTTCGATATTATTACCGCGTATTTTAATAATAAACTCGATAAAGAGATTTATATAATTTTATTTAAGGGTATACCCCGAATAAATTAAAACTATAATAAATATTTAAAAATCGTAAAAAATTTATATAAATTTAAATAATTAAAACGAATTTAAACTTTAAAATTTCGAAAAAAACTTATTAAGCTTAATTTCTAATTAATTATAACCGATATATATATATTTATTAAGTACTTTAAACCGGACGACGTTTATATCGTCGTACTATATATCGATAATATTATTATAATTACTAAAACCGATAAAACGTATAAACGAATTAAAGGATTTTTTATAAAAAACTTCGATTTTATTAACGGTAATCTATTTAAAAAGATTCTCGGTATTTATATTATTTAAGATCGTAAAGTAATAATTATAGATTAAACTAATTATATTATTAACCTGCTTAATAAATATAAAATAGTAAACTATAATTTAATTAATATTTTTATTAATAAATACGAAAATATATAGCTATTTTATCCGAATAAATTACGAATTAATTAAACGAATTATTAACGTTTTAATAAAAAGATTATATATTTTAATTAAGCCTTTCGATTTAACTTATTATTCGTTATTTTAAAAATAAGTCAGTTCTATAATAACTTTACGGCCCGGTATTGGAACGCTTTATTACGCGTACTTAAATATTTAAAAAATATACTAAATTTAGGCCTATTCTTCTAAAAAACCGGTATTAGGCCTATCAATTTTATAAATACCGCGTACGTAAATAATAGAAATAATAAACGATTTACGTATAAATATTATATAATTAATTCCGGTATAGCGTATATATAGTATTCGCGTAAATAACGATTTATTACGATATTTATTACCGAAACTAATTACCGAAACTAATTAAAGATTATAAAAATAATATTTAAATTAATTAATAAATATTCGAAACCGGTTTATATTAAGATAAAATATTTATTACTTTATATAACGATAATAAAGGGAATATTAATTTAATAAAAAATTTTAAATATTATATTCGTATAAAATATATTAGAATATTATATTACTTCGTTCGTAAAAAGGTTTAAGAAGGTTTCGTTTTTATTAAAAACGTTAATATTATTAATTAAATCGTTAATATCTTTATTAAGTTACTTATTAAATAGTTTTTTAAAACGAATAAATTATAGTTCGGCTTGTACCCGGTAATATAATACGGTGATAAGTTATAAAAAGGGAATATTACGACGAAGTCTATATTAAACCCGATTAAGTCGTTTTTAAATTTGCGATTATAAAACTCCTTAAGCCTTGAGTTATATATCGGTATATATATAACGGCTATATACGGTATTTCCGGTATTTTAAAACGTTTAATTCAGATATATACGAAGCCGGTTATAGCCTTATAATGGATATAAATAAGGGCCTGTTATTGGTGTAATTAGATCGAGCATATAGACACTCATTTGAAGAATGCACCCGCGATTCCGCTGTTTCCGCACCATGCCTTGCAACACTGGGCAAATGGATGTCATGACAACAGGTCACCCCAAGAAACCTCAAAGACGCGCAATTAGATCTCGCGAGGCTTGCCATTCCAAGCAAGACTAGGAATCAAGAGGAACAAGGCAATTTCAACAGGTCAATTTGTGCTCTCAAACGAATGACTAGCGCGCGAATGCTCTACTGACAGTTCATGCTTTCGGGCGCCCCCCCTTCTCGATATCCTAGGACTCATATTCCGACTCTCTCTCCTTTCCAACCAATCTTTTCGTACTCCCTCCCATCTCTCTCGTCCCTCGCAACATGCCAATCTTTACCGCCTCAAACCAACCAACCTCTCCTTACACCTTCGGCACATTATACGTCCGTCCAATCGCGTTGTAGTGCGAGAACAGCCCATTCGGATCATATTTCTTCTTCAATGCCATCAGCCTCGGCATCTTCCTCTCAGTATACCACCCTAAGGACCCCTCATCCCCATGCCCGTAATTCACATAAACTTCGATGTTCTTCGTGCGCGCCCCGCTAGTGGGGATGAAGAGCGCGCGAGCACCACGCCCCACATCGGATGCTTTAGTCGACAGCGCAGGGTCGGTGAATCCAACGTCGAGGAGGCTGATCACCAGGGAAGCGGATTAGCTTTGCAACATGAAGTACGGCGGAAGGGCATAGGGGGGAAGACGCACAACCTGGCCACAGCGCTGCGATACGGATATGCTGTTTCCTCATCCGCCACGGACTGGGTCACCCGAGTCGCATACATGTCGATCGCCAAGAAACTCTCTCGAAAGCCCTCATTCGCCTTGAACATCGCGTCCATGTACTCCACGGCGCTGCTGAGGGTGGGCACATCGATCTGGTAGAGGTTCAGGCCCCAGACGCTATGGTAGTTGCCCTTGATGCAGGCGAAGGCGTCGGCGCCGAACTTGGACGTGGTCTCGATAAGGGACCATGGGATCATGGTGATGTTTTGTTCGAACGGTTTGAGGGCTAGGATCGGTTGGATGAGGGAAAGCCCCTCGGAGAGGGGGCCTGCGTAGATGAAGTTGGCGAAGATGTAGGTCTAATGAGGTCTCTTGTCAGTTGACTATGAATGTGTGGGATGACGGGTTTGAGGGAGGCATGGAGGGGAAAGACGCACCCCGCCAAAATCCTCGTTGTACGCGATGGCGATGTCAATAGAAAACGCATCCGGCTGCTTCCCCGTGTACGATCGGGCGAATTCGTACAGCGATGCGTTGGCGCTGGCGTTGAAGCGGAAGTCCGCGCTCATGGCCTGCCCGTTGTTCGTATAGGGGTATACCTGATAGGTGGCGGATGTCACGACACCGAAGTTGAAGCCGGCCCCGCGCATGCCCCAGAAGAGGTCCGGGTGTTGGGTGGCGGAGACAGTGATGAGATTGCCAGCGCCCGTGACCATGCGGACGGATTTGAGGGCGTCAATTTGCAGGCCATGAAGGCCGCCGTAGGGACCTACCCCGCCGCCGAGGGTGGCGCCGACCATGCCGACGCAGGAGCAGGAGCCCACTTCTGTGCGGGGAGAGGAAAGGTCAGTGGGACACCAGAGCCTCGCTGATTGGACATTCCGCGGTACGTACGCCATTCTTTTCCAGCAGCGTATAGGGGCCCAGTGATATTGTGGAAGTGGATTGATCCGCCCACGGTGATTGTGTTCGCTTCTGCGTTGATCGAATAATTGTTGAAATGGCCAAGATCCATCTCGATTCCACTTTGCACCGTCCCAAGAGTGGCTGAGTAGCCGTGTCCGCCGCCTGTGGCGAGGAAGGATATGTTGTGCATGAAGGCATAATGAATCTACACCATCAGCAATCCAGCCGTGGCTTTCAACGGGACCATCTTACAATTTTTTGAACATCTTCATCGCTGGTTGGTTTCACCGAGACAACGTATGAGGGCGAACTGAACGCGTTCCATCTCTGGGTAGTCTCTTGCGTGAACAGGCTCTCAGACGGGAGATAGACAGCCGATGCAGGCGAGAGGTCGGTTTTGAAGTATGATGCGATCTCTGGGCCTGATTGAGCAAGGGATACTGCAACCAAGCGGAGCAGGCAAAGAGATGACACTGCAGGACGCATGTTCTAGGCGTTACCAGGGATCTGGGATGTTGTTTCAAGTGCAGGCATTGGGCCTTTTTAATGCATGCAATCGTGTCCTTGCATGGGACATACTCGATTCGAAAGTCATGACGATATTGTGCTCCGCATCCATGCTCAACCAAGATGAAGCATTCATCAGTCAATGCAGGGAGGTCAAGCATTCACCTCATGCAGAAGGAATAGTGACTTTCTCCTTCTACATGGCCTCTTTGGTGCCCTCGTGTAGGGTCGATGACCATGGTACAAGACTTGAGTGACTTCCGACTGCAAAAAAATCGCTGTGAATCTACTAGATATCCACTGCTCCGAACCGCAAGGAATAAAGTCATCATCCTTGGGCGTTCGGTATATTTGCGACGGTGGGATCGGAAGATTCCTTATTGGATACTGCGGCGCATACTCCATTGCGTGCTGCACTGCAAACTGCAACAGCATACTGCCATTCCCGCCTTCGCGTATGGCTTGCATGCCGTATTCGCATTGATCATTAAGGTGGTGGTTGAGCAGACAGGCAGAGATAGACTCCGACACCTTGTTTCTGGTACGTATGAACATTGGATTCATGGATCGCGTGGGCGGACTCTAATCATAGAAAATCGATCTCAATAGTGTAGACACATGACAGACTTGATGCAATTTCAACGCGATTGACATAGGGCATTTCGGAACTCAACCACCCTACCCATATCCAAACCACACGTCGAATTGAGCCAAAGGCGCCGTTGCCATCATTACGCTTCCTTGCCTTCGCGTTCTTCTATCTTTACCTCGATACACTGCCCAATCAAGAATGACCATCCAAATCACTGGCCGCAGCGTCGGTAATGTGGGCTATGGCCTTATGGGTGATCCTTCACTTTCCGTTTGGTATCTCGTATCCTTCAAATCTCCAACCCCGCTGATAGCTCCTCGGATGCATCACAGGCTTGAGCAAACCAACCTCTCTTCCTCCCAAAGACCAAGCCCACGCCGCCATGCGCGCCGCCATCTCCTCCGGCTGCACCTTCTGGGATGGCGGCGAATTCTATGGCACCCCCTCCAGTAACTCCCTCACCCTCCTCAACGACTTCTTCACGACCCACCCCTCCGAGGCCGACAAAGTGATCGTCAACATCAAAGGCGCCCTCGGCCCCGGCATGGTCGTCAATGCCAGCCCCGAGGCGCTCCGGCAAAGCGTGGAGCGCTGTGTCCAGATGCTGGATGGGAAAGCCAAGATCGACATGTTCGAATGCGCGCGGCGCGATCGAAATGTCCCACTCGAATCGGAGTTGGCGACGCTGCAGGGGCTGGTGGAGGAAGGATTGATCGGGGGCATCGCGCTGAGTGAGGTCAACGCGGAGACGATCCGCAAGGCGGCGCGGCTCGCAAAGATCCTGTCCGTGGAGGTGGAGATTTCCCTGTTTGAGACGGGGCCGCTGGGGAATGGGATTGCGGAGGCGTGTAGGGAGTTTGACATTCCGATCCTGGCGTACGTTGGTCCCTGAACCCCGGTCCTGGATGAGTAGAAGGAAGTTTGATTGGTGCTGATGAGTGCCCACAAAAGGTACTGTCCCCTTGGCCGCGGCATGTTATCTGGCCAGATCCAATGCTTTGACGACCTACCTGAGAAGGACTTCCGACGAATGCTGCCACGCTTCCAACCAGCCAATTTCGAGAACAACATGAGGCTAGTCAAACGGCTGGAGGTGTTGGCGCAGAAAAAGGGATGCACGTCGGCGCAGCTGGCCATAGCATGGCTTGTCAACCTGTCAAAGCGAGAGGACATGCCGACCATCATCCCCATTCCCGGGGCAACCACAGCTGAACGCGTGATGGAAAATGCGAAGGCGGGGGAGATTGAGCTTGGTGAGGAGGAGATGGCGGAGATTGACGAGGTGTTGAAGACGTGCGAGGTGGTGGGAGATAGGTACCATGAGGCAGGGATGAAGTCGATTAATGGATAAGAATCGATGTCCGAGTCTTTTGAGCAGAAATGACTACTCTCCAAGTGCTCGATCAATCTTTCATCCTTGCCTTGAGATCGGAATAATTGCTCTCCAAATACCAGAAACATTTTGCATTGAAGGCTCAAGGTCAATTCTTTTCCAACTCCCCCAACAGAAAATCATAGCCTACTCCCACACCCTGTTTCCATCCCTTATCCCCCTCAGCCAGACCAAGATCATGGATATGACTTGCCCCCTCTACAATGCTCAAGCCGCCTCTCAACCCCTTCTCTTGCATCATATCCCAGAACCTCTTGGTGGCATGCACCGGCACGATTTCATCTTTGGTCCCATGAATCAGAAACGTCGGCACTTGATACGTGCCATCTTGCAAGTGAGTCATGGGGCAGATGGCACGAATGCGATCGAGGGGTGGAGGTGTGGACCAGGTGACAGAGGCAGGACGAATGCCGTTGAGAAGGAGAGGCAGACCATGACCTTCCTTGAAGAGGGAGAGGACGAGTTCGGAGCGTGCATCACCAGGACGGATCCAACCCAGATGGGAGGAATCGGTGATGGGAGAATTGGAGGTTGTGTAGGTGGAGATMTGTGAGGGGTGAGCAGGAAGGAGGGACAAGGGAGATGGGATAAATATACTGGTTTGGTGGGAAGAGACGAAATGATTTTGTCCATCGTCATTTCCCGATCCGGATACATTTCGGCCCGTCGTTGATCCAGATCTGCTTTAGGCTTAGCTTCCTATTCCTCCATTTTCTTCTTCTTCTTCACCAAATGACAATGAGACAATGATATAATGAAATAGTGACAACTCACCTCCAGACACGAAATCCGTCGGCCCATAGAAACTCAGAATTCCCATCGGGGGCTTCAATCCTGCTTCCTGACTTGTCCATGCGGTCGTCATGGCGAGATGTCCTCCGGTCGACCAACCAATCATCACCACCCTCTGCTCGTCGATCACCACACCCTCATTCCGTATGGCAGCCTGCAAGCCTTCTTCCTTCTGCACCCAGACCAGGGCGTCACGAACGTCCGCTATGGGGCCGTCGATCAGATTGATCTCAGGACACAGCCGGTAGTCGATGCTGACCGGGAGGACATCATGAGCGAGCAGATACTCCGTCTGTAAAGGTCGAATGGCTTTGCGTGACAGTGTCATGTGGCCACCTCCATGAATCATCAGAGCTGGTTCATCAGTCAGCAGAAGAAGAAGAACATGAATGGGTGATCAGTGATGAAGTCACGAATGAAAAGGGAGAGGGGAAGAAAAAGGAGAAAGGAAAGAAGAAAGGGAACCGGAAAGGAAGAGGTGATATAATCATACAGGACGATGTGAATGGTGAATGGTGGGCCCTCATAGAAGAAGAGAAGAGGGGAAGAAGAGAAGAAGAGAAATGTCTATATACCAACAGGCAACGCTTTGTCGGGCTTCGAGTCACCAGGCAAATAGATATCCGCCTCGATCTTCACCCCATCCACCTCCTTCCACACCACCGTCTTCACCTTATCTCTTCCAACCCCCTCCACCTGGCGTTTGGGCGCAACGACCTTGGCATCGTTGCTTGCCACCAGCAACCGTTGCGTATTCGACTCAGGGTTCGGTCCTTGCGTGTAACAAATTCTATCTCCCCCAAACCCGGCATCCTCAAACGACCTCATCCACGAACTTGGCGGTTGCAGTGGATAAGTCGACCCGTCGTTAGCCAACCACCACCCATCCAGCAGCCCGAACACGATATCGTACCAATCGCACAACTGCGTCACTTCCGAGAGCACCACAAACCCCGTGCCATTCAACAGACTCCTCAACCTGCCAATCGTCTTCGTCTTGTTTGTCGTCGCATGCACGCAGTTCGTCCCAATGACAACATCATACATTGCCCTCAACGGCGTCGGCATGTCCGTCTCCAAGTTCAGTGCCTGAAACTCCATCCACGGATACCGCGTCCCAAACTTCGTCTTGGCCCCCTTCACCAGCGATGGCGAGATATCCGTGAATCTGTACACCACCGGCACCCCACTCGCCTCAATCACTTCCGCCAGTCTCGTCGTCGTCCCGCCGAACCCAGCCCCCACCTCCAGGATGCGGATCGGATTGGCAGCCGTGACGGAGGAGCTCGACCTCAGCACCGCCCGCAGGAACACCACCATCTGCTCCGTCAGCGTCGACAGCATCGGCGACGCAGTGTAATAGTCTCCCATCACCTGCTGCGCCTCCTTGCCCCGGAACATCAATCCCACCGGATCCGCCTTGCCAGTCAAGCAATCCGCCAGCTTCGGCCCCGTCAGCGCCATCAATCGTGCTTCGCCCGCGTAGGTAGGGAAATCCCGCATGAATTGCTGATGCAGTTGCGAGGATGGGAGGGTCGGAGGGGCGCTGGCCCCGCGAATGAGCTTCGGCCCATGGCGCGTCAGAATGTCGTGTTTCGCCAGGATCTGGAAGAAGCGTTCCATCACTTTGGCATGTTTGGGGAGGTGCTTGACCGAGGGCACGGTCTTGCCATGGGCTGTCTGTGCGATGTTGGAACCGAGGGCAAGGAAGGCTTCATTGATGTAGGCCAGGAGGAGCGCGTCTTGGGCAGGCGCCACCGAGGTCCAGTAGTTGGTGAAGCCGCGCTGCGAGGCTGATTGGTCGAATGTGCCTTCGCACGTTGTCAGGGCTTGCATGGGACTTCCCAGCTGATGTTCGGCTGTGCTTGATGGTGGCTTCGATGTCGAAGCGCTTGGCTGAGGAATGACTTGCGCCGTGACGGATTTGGCTTCTGACCGCGTGGGTTTGCTCGACAGTCCAAGAAAATCCAGGACCTCTTTCACCGTGGAGTCGAGGGTGAATTGATCGTCTTCGATCTCGATGTCGAAAGCGTCCTCGAGATCGCCCTTGAGCTCGACGGCAGACAAGGAGTCGATTCCCAGTTCGGACAGGGTCGACTTGGGATCGATGGAGGCCACAGGAGCTCCTGACGTTTCGGACAGTAGCTTCAATGTTTTCTGAAGACCCTCGGAGCTCTGCGAATCAGTATCCTTAGCATCTGAAGGTCCTGCTGTGGCCTGTGACGAAGGAGCAGCTGGGCTTCGATCCTCTTTCGCCCGGCCAATTGGCGCCAACGTCTTTCGCTTGGGCTGTTGAGGAATGAGAAAAGTGGACAACCTTCCGAAGCTCCATTCCAAGAAATCTTCCGCTTCGATCTCCTTGTGAAAATGCGTCTGAAGCTCCTCGGTGAGTTCAACTGCGGCTAGAGAATCCACGCCCAAGTTACCGATGCCGGCTTCCTGTGCTATCTCCTCCGGAGCGATTCCTGTGTACGAAGAAAGGATACTGCGCAGGCTTTTCTCGGCATCATCATCAAGTTCATCCGGTGTTGGAGGCTCGTCATCGCTTTGGACCGACGTCGCACTACTGTCATCTGTGTTCGGAGGGGTGTCGAGCCCTTCGCTGGACGGGGTGGATGATGATGTTGCGGAAACCTCGACGGGTAGCTGTGGCTGTTTGTACGTTGGAGCAGCTAGCGATGGGGTTGGTTTGGCGGTTGGGTTGGCCGAATCCAAGAACCTCTCCAGCTTCGAGATCAACAGCTTCGTGAATTGGGCGCCGGAGATCATCATCACCAACACACCTTCCCTCGTCATCACGAAGACGTCACCTGCTGCTGAGCCTTCCCCTGTGACGGTGTACTTGGTGTATACGACCCAGCTTGAGCGAGCGTGAAAGTCGCATGCGGCAGCCATGGTGACGTTGTCGACTCCAGTGGCGACGTACACGTCTTCACTGGTGACTAGATCGCTGCTGTTGATGAGGAGCCCAACAACCTGGATGAACATGTCAATGGCTATGGTGTCACAGCTCTGAGTCACCGAGCTCTCGTCAAGCCCGAAGCGAGCTTCCTCTGGAAGGATGATTTCTGCTTTCGCCTCGGCAGTGCCCATGGTGATGTTTGCAATCCCATGGAGGAAATCAGCGTAGTGGACGACCTGTGCGAACAGTCCATATGCCCGATTGCTCATCAACTTCTCCAAACTCGATCTGCCCGCCATCTCCGTCAGTCTATCAATGATGAGCCGCTCATATGTCTTGAAATCGGGTGGCGCGCTCAACAAGATCTTCCCCTTGGCATGGGTCGAGAATCTGGACCTCGCATCATTTTTGGACACACTCTTGATCACGAAATCCCAAGCCTGCGAATCATCAGATTTTTCCAGCGTCAAAGACACATTTCGCGCCAGATCCACCCCCAAAGCGGCTTGGAAGGACAGGTCCGCGAAGCCAAGGGTCCCCGGTGAGAGGTCCCCCTGAAGCAGCTGCAAGCCCATTGCCGCGCATTCCATATACATCGACGCCGGACACAGTGGCCTTTGTCTCACAGCGTGGCCAGACACGATCTTGGTGAATCGCTGTGTTGCAAGAGAGATGTCGAAACCTTTAGATCCATCGTTCTTGCCGGCGTCCTTGCAGATGCTGACAAGCTTCGGCGGTGCTTTGGGCGCCTCTGGGACCCTCTCCACGACTGTCGTCGTCTTCTCCGCCGTGGAGGCAGTCCGCTGTGCTTCGACCACACGGTCGACATTTTCAAGCCAGTGTCTTGTTGGTTGGAACTGATATGGTGGAAGCCAGATTTGTTTGTAAGCATTCTCTCTCGGCTGCAGAAAGTTCCAATGGCTTGTCATGATGCCTTGACGCCAGAGATCTGCCGTGAGATTACACATGACAGCGTTGATAGGCGTAAGGGCGTCCTTAGTCTTGACTGCCAGGAAGCAATGTTCGTCTGGTCGTGCTGAGGCTCTCTTGATCATTGGGATCACCGGAGAGTCCATGCCGGCTTCCAGCCAAACACATGAGCCCAGTCGACTTTCGATTCGTTGCACTGCGTCCATAAAGTAGACTGGTTCTCGTGCATGCTGGCCAGGTCGCGATGCCAGGATCTCGTCTCTCGCCGTCGAAGTGCAGGATTCAAGAGGGATCTCTGGACTCGCATAGGCCAAGGACGCGGAGACTTGATCCAGGTCGTGAAGCATGCCATCGGTGAACCTTGAATGGAATCCATGTGTCACATCGAGACGCTGGGATCTGATACCCGAGAAGCGATTATCGCTCTTCAACAGGCTTTCCGTTTGATCAATGGCAGCAGAACCGCCTACCACCACCTGACTCGATGGGGCGTTGTAGCATGCGATTTCAATGCCCGAGTGTGAGGAGCCAGCATTGACGCCAGCAACAATATCTCGCACGATTTTCCGGCTTCCATGGACGACCAGCATGGTCCCGTTCTCAGCGCCCCATTTGGTCTTCATCAGAGATGCCCGAGAAGCAATGAGCTTGAGGCCATCCCCCAATGAGAGCACCCCTGCGATCACCATCGCCGTCAACTCACCAAAGCTATGCCCAATAACGGCGTCCACAACAAGTCCAGCGTCAATCCAACACTTGGCACATGCATACTGCATGGCAAATGTGCCGCACTGCAACGTCACCACGTCTGATAGGTTTTCCGATTCGAACACGTGTGGGAGGAGGGTGGTAAAACCCATCTGCTGGACAATCTTGTCGCACTCGTCAACGTAGCTTCGGAAGCGTGGATGTGCTTCGTAAAGACGCCGATCTAAATCCACCGTCTTTTTGGTCTGGCCCCCAAATGCAAGAATTACCCGTTTTGGAGTCGACGGTATTTCGAAGGATGATGCCACTTGCTCTTTGAGGCTGCAAGCCAACATGTCGACGTTAGATGTGGTCGTGATCAGGGCTTGACGATGGATCTTGCGCCGCTTGCTGAGCGTGAAGGCAACGTCGCCCAAGTTTGGCTTCGGTGTCAGCTTCTGCAAGTATTCACCCAGCACTTGCACGTTCATCGCTAGACTTTCCGGTGAGGCTGCGCTGACGATGATGGGGTAGGTCAAGCCGTCCTCAGCCGTTTTGATCTGCTTGGACGCTTCTGCCTTCTGCGGTGGTCCCTCGGTGCATATCAAGGCGCAGTTGCTTCCTGCTGCCCCGTAGCTGTTCACGCACGCAGCCAGCAGAGGGACTTGCCAGCGAGAGGTTTTGGATGCGATGGTCATCTTGTCTACTTCCAATTGGGGAATTTTGGGGTTGAGGGAGTTGTGGCTGGCCTGCGGAGGAATCTTGGTGTTTTGCAGCATCGTGAGGATTTTCAGCAGACTGGCTGCACCAGCCGCCGTCTCCGCGTGACCGATGTTGCCTTTAAGGGAACCAACATTCAGGAGATGCTCTCGCTCCTTCCCTCCGAAGACCTCTCGAATGCTGGCTATCTCCAACGGATCCCCCGCTTGCGTCCCCGTTCCGTGTGCCTCCACATAGGATACCTGCTCAGGAGCGAGGTTGGCTTGCCGAAGGACCGTCTGATACAACTTCTTCTGAGCCGGAGAATGCGGGATGGTGATCGAAGCTGAAAGACCGCCCTGATTCGTTGCTATGCCTGGAACAACACCAAGAATCTGATCGCCGTCGGCCATCGCCTGGCGCAGCTGCTTCAGGACCACCAATGCCCCGCCCTCGGAACGACAATAGCCATCTGCAGATTGATCAAAGGGCTTACATTGGCCTGTCGGGCTCAGGAATCCCGCCTTGGCCAGATCGAGGAAATTGTTCATTCCAGTTATGATGTTGACACCCCCGGTGAGCGCCATTGTGCACTCCCCCGTCTGCACAGCTTTGCATGCTCGATGGATCGCCACCAACGACGACGAGCACGCTGTATCTAATACCTCAGACGGCCCGCTCCAGCCGAAATAGTAGCTGATTCTGCCGCAGAGAAAGGCCCTGATCGTCCCTGTGGACGTATATGCTGTTGGCGGATGAGCGTTCGTGTTGTCCAGATACTCGGCAAAGCTGGCACCAATAAAGCACCCTACTGGGTCCCCTGCCTCTCGCTTGTGCGAAGCCAGGTAGCCGCTCGAGTCCATGGCTTGGAAGGCCAGCTCCAAGAGCACCCGTTGCTGCGGATCCATGTTCAGCGCCTCCTTGGGGTTCGTCCGGAAAAATGCGTGGTCATAGTTGCCCACTTGGTCGATGAAGTTGCCGTAGTATTTCCGTTTCTCCGTGAACTTGCGATCCTGGCTCGCGCGGAAGCTGCCCGGTAGGTCGAATCTATCTGTGGGCAGCTCTGTGTGCTGCGATGTGCCGCTCGCCATGAGATCCCACAACTCATCCATGCTCGATGCGCCTGGCAAGCGGCAAGAGGCTCCAATGATGGCTACGGCGTCTTTCGAGTAGGCGTAGGAGCTGTCGGGGTTGTTGTCTCGTACTGCGTGCGAGGTTTCTGCGATCAGGCTTTGCACCTCCACTTTGGTGATTTGGAGTTGGTGCTTGTGGAATGGCGAGAGCGGGATGCAGTCGCCTATCCCGAAAGTCGCAAAGGTGTGAGTGCGACGACCTGTCAGGTCGAGGTCTTTGGCCATTTCGGTTAAAAGGCTGAACCATTCACATCGTGAGGCGAGGATTACGCTGACGATCTCGTTGGTCAACGAGCCCTCGGTAATCAAGGCGCCCGTCTTGTTCGATCGCACGGGAACTTGCAATTTGCTCGCTTGAGGAAGTTGGAAGATCTCGGTTTTGTCACACAGCTGGCAGAGTTCTTGGGCCAGGTCTGCGTTCTCGGGGTTGTGCACTTTACCCCTGATATGCATCTCCTGCACCAGAAAGCCTTGTTCTCGAGCGTATACCTGGAGTTTCAGCAGTACGGGCACCGGTCCCACGACGCTGATTGTTTTCGGATCCGTGACGGCGGAAATATATGCCTGTCCATTTCCACACCATCAGTAACAAGGAGAGAATGAAATCATCATAGAATTGCTCACCCCAGGGAAATTCTCCACCAGGCCCTCCCCCTGCCCAACCTTCTTCACCCGTACTACAATCGTTGTCGCTCCGGGTACACTCTCATCGTCCCCCAACTCCCCATACGCCCCAATGGCCAGCGCAATTCTCAAAGCCACGCACGCATTCTCCACTACCTCCTCTTCCGTCTTCGAACATGCAATCGCTACACCCGGTGGCAGGCCTCCACAGTACCCTTGAATCCCGCCGCCGGCTTTCAGCTGCTCCAGGAATTGCGCATGTGTCACCCCGTGCAATTCCAGGTACTGGAAATACTGGCACACCTGCATCACCACCAGCAACGGCAGCGACATGATCCCGGACATCACGTTGGCCACTTTGCCCGGGTTCCCAGTCTCGATCCATTCGGACAGGTTGGCGAGGTAGCGTGGGCCCTGGCCGAGGTCCGCAATGTCGGTGCGTTGAGCGGTGAGGTGAGGTGACCAGACTGTCTCGTGCAAGGAGGAGATGGCGGTGGTGAAGGTGGGGTGGAGGAGTGGGTGGCGGGTTAGGTATGTGTGAAGCGAAGTCAGGTAGGCTTCCGAGGGAGCTTTGGATTGCGGGCAGAATACTGCGGCAGAAGCGATGGGATGAGTAGGTGCTGTGGTGGGAGGCATGGTTTGGGTGATGCGTCCGTGCTGTTGAGAGCAACCTGGGAGAAGATGTTCGGACGATGGGGGTTCTTGGGGTTTCTTGGGGTCGTGCGGCTCTTTCCCTTCAGGATTTGGGTGTTCTTGTCAATGAAGGCTACTGGCGAAGAGTGTCAATGGCCGCCACTGGCGAGAGGTGTCAATGATCGTCAATGCCGAAGAGCCTCAATACTATCACGCTTGGTTTGAGGTTCGAGTCGCGCTCTTCCTCTCGCTCACGACTTGGTCCGCTTTACTTTGTCAAATCACTCCGGAAAATGCCGTGGAAGCGGTATCATCATGGTTGGGTCATTGCAGGCTTTATCATTTGCTCCGGATCGATTGGAAGCATGAAGGCGCCTGTCCCGCCTGAAGCAAGTGCATTCGTCCGGGCCTTCGAAGGCTCTGCTGTCGCCTCTAACTGAAAAGACCAATCTAGATCCTCTTCAGGACGAAGCGGCGGCAATGTGACGCTTCGTCCATATGTGACTAGAATGGGTATACAGAATGCAAATCTCCCCGAATCTCATGCCTGCAGATACTCACTCCCATCCGCATTTCGAATTGACCGATAGCATTCCACTCCAGAGCCTACATTTCGGTCCCACCTTCGATAGAGTCCCAACAAGATGCGAACCGAAACGTATGCAGGACATTTCGGCAATTCGGTGAATTTCTCGAAGCAACTGTCTTGTCTTCGTCGGTGATTCCGCTTTATCTCGTGTGGAAATGATGTTTCGGTTCGATCGCATTGCATGATTTGCTTCTCAATCTTTGTCTGAGGAACAAGCTGGACACGACAAGGTGCCCATTTTCAAGACATCTTCGATCGGGTCTGAAGATCCAGCTGCATACTGGTAAGTCAATCAGAAGGGCTTCGGCCCTTCTCAGTCTCCGTCGAACAAATAGGTGTAGAGGCTCGAGAAAGATCTCTGCAGATATTTTGGGGGTCGATGTTCTGCTTACTCTCCTGCCGCATCCATCATGTCTTTCAATTTTGTTGGGACGATAGCTGCGGCATTCCAAAATATTTCTTCCCTTGACGAAGACACAGCATATGAAGCCTCTGATAAGGTGTGTGCAGTAATTCGATATTTTGACCTCCAAATCTCAACGAAGCTATCAAGACCAATACGGAACAGCAAAATGTTGACATTCACGGACACACCCTTCTCATGGCCTTCTTCTGGTAGCCAAATCTACAATGCCGCATTCACTCTGTTCCTTCCGCCTGCATTTGCTCTTTTCTTACTCGTGAGTCTGCCTACCTGACAAATTGATACTCAGCCTTGAGCTCAAGATGGCTCTCAGTATTACGCCGTTCATGCTATCTACAACGTCTACTTTCACCCGCTGTCCAAATACCCAGGCCCCAAGTCGACCGCTATCTCGCGATTGCCACTAATTTGGTCCACAATCAAAGGGGAAACATGGCAATTTACAGGCAAATTACACGATCAATATGGTGACACTGTCAGGGTGGCCCCAGATGAGATCGCGACGACACGTTCAGGCGCGTGGAAGGACATCTACAGCCCAAAGCCACTGCTACTCAAGGATCCATACAGCCAGACCCCGCCCATGAACGGCGCCGAATCACTCTTCACCGCTGCCGGGGATACACATCATCGAATCAGGAAAAACTTCATCAACGCCTTCTCCGATAAAGCCCTCAAAGACCAAACCCCCATCATTACCAATTACACCAACCTCTTGATATCTCGTCTTCGCCGGGAGATTGGCAAAAACCCTGGGGGCAAAGTCGACATGGCCAAGTTCTACGGCTACGCCACGCTTGACATCATCGCCGACCTCACCTTTGGTGAATCCTTCTACGGCTTGGAAGGCGACAACGAGCATTCCTGGATCCTCGGTTTCTTCCTGGGCGCCAAATTCGGCTCCGTCAGGAACAGCCTGTCCCGCTACCACCCACTCGACAAGATCTTCGGCTGGATCTTCCTCCGACTAACGGCCAAGAACCGGGCTACCAGCTGGCGGATCGCCACGGACAAGATCTCCCGTCGCTTGGAGATGGGAGATCTCGGTCCGACCAGATCAGACTTCATCACTCCGGTCGTAGGGAGGCTGGACGAGACGCAGCAGAAGGGTATCACGCGGAAGGAGCTGAACACGAATGGCCTTGCTGTGGTGATTGCGGGATGTCAACTGCCGACCGTGGCATTGGCCACAGCCACGTACCTCCTTATGCGGTATCCCGAGACTTTGGCGCTGCTGAAAAAGGAGATTCGGATGAGTTTCAACAGCGAGGCGGAGATCACGGTTCAGTCTACCATGAATCTGCCCTATCTCACTGCGGTGATCAATGAGACGCTGCGGATTCATCATCCTACGCCGATCAATCTTCCTCGTATCATTCCCTCTGGGGGGCAGGTGGTTGATGGGACGTGGTATCCTGAAGGGGTTCGTGATATCTCCTCGATTCACCTTTGTTCAGAGGAAGGCACCGATTGAAGCTGACATGTTGAGGCTTGCAGAACATCATCGGCGTCAACCTGCAGAACATTCAAAATTTCAAGGACAACTGGGTGGAGCCGCGCGTGTTCCATCCGGAGAGATTTCTCCCTGCGGATGATCCGAGATATGACAAGCGCTTTGCTAGTGACGACAGGCAGGCTTTCCAGCCGTTTTCTGTTGGTGGAAGGAACTGTATGGGTGGCAAGTAAGTCCTCCACTCCAATTCAGGTCCAGCATGAGCTGCATCCTCGGCCTTCATAAGTTTCTGGCAGCCTGACACACAGCTACAACTAGGGTTTTCCTCGCGGAAGCGCGCTTGATCTTGTCAAAGATGATGTGGAATTTTGATCTGGAAATGTCGGATCCGAATGATTGGGTTTGGATGAAGCAGAGTGCTTATCTGGTCTTTGAGCCCAAAGCACTATTGGTGAAATTACGGGAGAAAAGCATAGCGTAGAGGGTCCAATGGTTTGCCCCTGAGGATATTCAACATATCTGTATCTGATACCAGGGTCCTCTCTGCTTCAAGGGCAATTGCCGAGCACTTCCCATTTTCACCCTATAATGAATTGAATGCTACGTTGTACCTTGGTTTCTTGACAAGACCGCACCCTGCACTTCTCCTCCGTCTACGTGATACTGGTTTGAAGGAGTTTGAGGTGCAGCAGCATATTTGAGGTGATCTTTCGTCGTATCAAATCAGATGCACCGAATTCATCTCATGCAGGACGATGACATGGGAGCGCTCCTGCCGCACCAATCGCACAGCATTCCAGAACATATCACGGTCTCGACGATCGATGCGTCGTGCGCTGCATCTCAGACAAGCTCGATCTAGGAGGATATTTGTATTCGGCAAGATACGATATCCTCATGCAGAAACCCCCCGAACATTTCAATACTAATGCCGAATCAAGGTCCCGATCATACCAATTAGAGCTCTGAGTAACGGCCCTACCTCGCCAGTCTCGGCCCTCACCATTACCCATGAAAAAGTCTTCATCCCAAAGACACAGTTGAGAGCAGCAATCAACACAATGGCAACCTTCGACATCCCCGCCGCTGCCGCCACCGCCTTCGAGGTCATCGCAGCATGGCCCAGCACCACCTTCGCCGCCACCTTCCTCGTCTACCTCACTGCTCTCTACACCCGCCGCCTCTTCTTCCATCCGCTGTCCAAGTTCCCCGGCCCCCGCCTCGCGGCCATCACGCTCTGGTACGAATTCTACTACGACTTCTGGCTCGGCGGCCAATACCTGTTCCGCATCCGCGACATGCACGCTCGCTACGGCCCCGTCGTGCGCATCACGCCCGACGAACTCCACATCAACGACCCCTCCTTCCTGCCCGAGCTGATGCCCGCGGGCGGCCGCCGCCGGGACAAGTACTCGCGCATGATCCAGGTCTTCGGCTTCTCCCAGACGGCCGGCGCGACGGCGGACCATGACGTGCACCGGACGAGGCGAGCGGCGATGAGCAAGATGTTCAGCAAGGAGAGCGTGAGGCGGCTGGAGCCGATCATGCGGGCGAACATGGAGAAGCTGGTGGCGCGATTGAGGGGGTTGAGGGAGGATGGGACGGTGATTCAACTGCTGCCCATGTTCGGGGCTTTCACCAACGATGTGATTTCCGAGTATGCGTATGGATTCAGTGCGAATTGGGTGCAAGGGCCGCAGTTCAACAAAGTGTTCTTTGAGATGGTGAAATCCATCCCCTTTCTTTTCTCCTCTCTCCTCATAAATCAAATGGGCTGATTGTACCTGTTCACGTAGATCGACGGATTTCACGACCTGGGCGCCCTTGCGGTGCAGTTCAAATGGTTCATGCCTATGTTTGCTCGTCTACCGCGCTGGCTGGTATTGAAAATCAACCCTGGATTTGGCACATTTGTGCAATTCAGACTTGTGAGTCTCTTTCTCCCTGATTTTTCTTTCATACGCCTCGAAAAGAAGACTGAATCTAGAACAGCAATTGTTAAGCAACATCGACCGTGTCAAGCAAGCCCACGGCCAAGGCAAAGACAGCAAGACTGTGTTCGACGAGATCCTCGACAGTAAGCTCCCCGAAGCCGACAAGCATCCTCTCCGTCTCGTCCAGGAAGCGCAGAATTTCTCCATCGCAGGCACCGAGACGACATCATGGATTCTGAGTGTGAGTGGCATCATCCGAAAACAACTCGACAGGAACCCTTTTTTTGAAACGATGATCTAGATCATGACGGTCCACCTCCTCTCCAATCCCCTCATCCTCCGCCGCCTACGCCAGGAGCTGATCACCGCCATTCCCGATCCCCTCAACCAGCCCTCCATCCGCGAGATCGAACAGCTCCCGTACCTCTCCGCCGTCATCACCGAAGGCCTCCGCCTCGCCATGGGGACCTCCCAGCGCCAGACCCGCATCAGCCCCCACGAGGTGATGACATTCACGGAGAGTGCCAGCGGGAAGGTATGGCATATTCCTCCTGGTGTAAGTTCTCCCCTTTTTTTCCCCCCCCCTCCCCTTTTTGGATATAGGATGATAGATTGATTATGACGACAAGTCACCGGTCGGCATGGCCGCGCCACTAGTCCACCTCAATCCGGCCGTCTTCGCCAATCCATACACGTACGACCCTCAGCGTTTCATCGAGAATCCATCGCTCAAGCGTTATCTGATGACCTTCTCTCTTGGGTCGAGGCAGTGTCTGGGGATGCAGTTGGCGTACACGGAGCTTTATCTGTTACTGTCGGAGATTTGGAGGCGTTTTGGCGGGGAGGAAGAGGATAAGGGACCCGAGGGGTGGTGGCAGCTGTGGGAGACGGATCGGTCGGATGCCGATATGGCGAGTGATCGCTTCGTGCCGTATCCCAAGGCGGACAGCAAGGGGATAAGGATTGTGGTGCGAAAGTAGAGGTAAAATGACAAGGTGGAAGGAGGACATTGATCACTTGCCGGAGCCCCTTAGAGGCGAAGAGCACAAGTGATCTGTGATGGTATGATAGCATATATTTGCCGGTCAATGGAATTCTCCGATTGAGGACTGAGATTGGTAACATCCTTTTCCTGAAATCCTTCTTCATTCATTGCTGTCAATTTGGCTCTCGCCTCTCACCTCTGGCATGTTTCCTACCCTTCGCGAAGTTAGCGAGGCCGCTTGAGCCGCAAAGAGGCAGATTTGACCATGCGTCCTTCACCCAGTTCGGAGTTACGATAGACGAGGGGCAATATGGCGAAATGCTCCGAACCATGGTGGCACCCCTTCCGCTCTAAGATAAAGCTTCTTTCTATTGCCAAAATCTATCAGAATTCGTCTACTTCTCGGCCCTGGACACAGGCTGTGGAGGCTGGATCCAGGGCTGAAGGTGGCCGTTGTATTGAATGATGAAGTCCTTGGGCGAGGGTGGAATAAGCTCCAGAGGGCCACACTAGTCCGACTTTCACCCATCACTCACCACCAACAGCTCCCCTGAGCACACTCCTCAACTTCCCTAATCGTTCTCTCACGACCTCCACCCGCTGACCCCTCCACTCCCCTTCCATCAACACCCTCTTGACGAATCCGCCGCTCACGCTGGCCTCCAGCAAGCCAACGCCGCCTCCCCTGCCGTCACTCCGCCCACTCTTTCTCTGGCCGATCAGCACGTACTCTTCCGGCAGCCCTAGCGCCAGCTCGATCTCTCCCAGCACATGCATGCTGATCTGGAGCAGAAATCTTACCTGAAACGTGCCCCAAGAATCGAGGGAGACGCCGCCAATTTGCAAGCCAGAAAATACTGGCGGGACGGCGACAGGGAGGTGGTGGGGCTGGCGGTTGACTGATGATGATGACGATGATTGCGATGCTGGAAACGCGACGTAGGCCAAGAGGTAGTCGTGGATGCGGTTGTGCATGATGCTGTGGAGCTGGACGATGCGAAGGTAGCAAGTCAACAACTGCAGGACGGTTGTCACGTCTGTTGGTTGAGGCGGCTCTAGGAAATCACTGCTTCTGGTACCATCATGAGGGGCGCTGTACCTCGGATCCTTATCCATGATGGAGTCATCTCGTTCATACAGGAGCGATGCGGAAGGCGAAGCGCCATCGGTGCCACTGTAGCTGGAACTACAGGGCGAATCATTTTGGTTCGTCGACGATGATGCCGTGCAAGGTGGCTTGGGAAAGCGGTGGAAGGACAAGGAGGAAGAGGATGATGGCCTTGCTTCTGAGGGATAGAAGGATTCCAACAGCGCCAGAAAAGTGTTGGAGCTTCTCAGGACGCTGCCTACTAGTTGGTCCTGGAAGGCTTGACTATTCGGCCCGGGCTGACCGCGTTGATTGGCATTATGGGCCGCCAGCTGAGCGTACAGGTCCACGGCTAGCTCGGACAATTCTCGCATTCGCTTATGTTGTGCCTCGGCGAATGGACTGGTCTCGCTGTTGAGACTGCTCACCAATCCATTCTGGGATCTACTTCGCTCGTGGTTTTGCTCTGGCAAGGAAGCATCGTCGATTACCTTTCTTGAGCCGAAGGAATCAACGTGAGCAGCACGACCGATAGAGTCAACATCCATCGCCTCTTGAAAGGCTGTCGAGATGGGAACTGTGTCATGAAGAGCTGGTGATGATGTTTGATACACGTTGACATCTGTGTTTTTGGAGTTCTCGAAGGCTGGTAATGGGAAGGATGGCTGCATATGAACGTCCATGGCCTGTGCTTGATCAGGATTGAAGGTCCAGCTATTCAGAGGGCTGAACTCCTCGAGCCCGTGATTTTTTCCTGAGTCTTGTTTTTCCAGCAGCAACAAGTCTGCGTCAGGCCAAGTCAGGTTTCCGTTGAAGTAGGATCTCAGCAAATCCGAAGTTGTGGAATGAAGAGCATGGCTAAGGTCATCGATCGAGGCCTTACCGCTAGACTCGTACTCCGCTTCGCTTGCTGGGTCCACCGTATAGTCTGACTTCTCATAGGACAAGTCACCGCTAGCTTGACTGTTAATCATCTGGGAGTTCCGCTTCCTCTGGACCTCTTGGTCGAAAAGATTGATATGATCTTGACTGCTGGTGATCAAAGTGGTGTCGTTGGAGGGCTTTCCGTTCGCTGTTGATTTCCCGCCCCGCGTTCCTCTTCTTTGCTGCTGCAAATAAGGGGCTTGGGCTTGAGTTGTTTGAGATGCAGAGGGTCTACCCGCTCGTCTCGCGATACCATAACAGCAGGTAGCGCCCGCCTTGGAGCACCGATTGCACGCAGCTTGAGGATCGTCCTGGCTCTGCTCATCGCGAAGACAGCGGAGCTTCTGGCCTCGACACCGGTCGCACGCTCCACGTGTAGATGGTCGAGGGTTTGAGGCTATGGGTGCTGGCTCGCTAGACCTGTTGGCAGAGTGTCCCGAGGCCGGCATGACGACGATCCCACGAAATGCTGACTGCAAGCTTTTTGATTAGCACCCACTCGGTCGTAAAGTCTACGCCCTTTGTCCGCACTACGAGTAGCACCAGTAGCTTATCCGTGAGCCTCTTCCGCCTTGACTGGGGTAATCTTCAACGATGGACGCTTAAGCGTCGTCACGGAAGTGAAAGAAGCGAGGTGGAACGGCCAGAGCCGATGGAAGCGAGACGGACCAAAGATGGATCGACCGACGATAATATCTGTCTCTTGGCCATCCATCTCTGGTTGACTCTGACGGCGCATGGAAAGCATGTCCGGAGTGAAATGGCAGCTTCTATCATTCTTGGCATCTAGGTGATCCTGCACATCATGGATGGTGGGAGCAGGCTCTCCTTTCCCAAATCGGTAGCTCATTGGCCTCGGAAATCTTCGTAGTACCCAGTTACCCAGGTCACGCTCCAATGTCAACATACTTTATGGCGACTGGACTGTGAGTAGGTGGAGATGGCATCGCCCCACTTGGGGTGACGGGTCTGTCCATGTTGGAGATTCGATTCATTGTACATGGCAATTGAGTCGGCTTCTGATGACACCCAGAGTTCGGCGATGAAAACCCTCTCATGCTTGCAGCATGAAACCCTGCAGACTTATCTCTTTCTTATCTGATCGATCGCAACGAGTCGTCGATGTTTGCGTCGTTTTCGATACCGGGCGCGGGCGGTTAATGAAGGCTAGGCCCGAAAAGGCGGTCCGCAGGCCCTAAATCGGGCTTACAAATCATGGTTCTAGACCCCTATTCGAGAGGCCCGGACATCGTTCCAGCCACAATGCACCACCATGCAAGTGGAATCAGATAGAGTTCATCGAATTCTCGATCCAGGATACGCATTGCAGCTCCGGGAAGTATGGAGAGTGGGGAAAGTATGCTAAACACCGTCAGGAAGCCCATCCAGCCAATGTAGGCAAAGTGACATGGCCGAGGTTCTCCGAGCTCTTGCGTGATTCTCATGGGTACAAGGGCGCATAAGCAGCTTTCTCGACGACAATAATTGTTGGTAATCAATGTATCCTGCTGTTTTGGGATAATGCGCCTCCCAAAGGGGGCCGAGATTTCCGAAGACAGCTGTAGCCATGGGTTCTTATGTCATTCTCAGTCTTATCCTACTGTCCAGCTCCGTTTCAGAGTCCAACCTTCCATGGGTACGTGAATCACCGATGGAAATCGAAGAAAAATAGACCGAACCTTCGGGATATTTGCAAGACTTGCTCTTTCCAGCCGAAATTTGTCTCAAGCTCTCATACAGCACCTGGGTCATGGAGACTCAGCAAGAAGGAATGCTAGTCATGAATGATGTTGATCCTCCCCCCGAGCCAGTCTTGCCACCCATCCTAACAGCGAGATGGGTCCCCAAGAAGTCAACCTCCATGAGCAGCAGCAGCAGCAGCAGTCTCGGACCTCGCTTCAGAACTTCATCATCATTCTGGCCATTTGTGTAAGTTTGCAAGCGATTGTTCCTTCAGCTTGACACCTCTAATCGGTACCTCTGCAGGCGTCTGTCTTCCTCGCCGCACTGGACATCACCATCATCACCACGGCCCTCCCAACCATGGCGGCTCATTTTCACTCCACAGCTGGCTACACCTGGATCGGGTCCTCCTTTCTCCTCGGACAGGCCGCAGCGACATCATGGTGGAGCAAACTGAGCGATATCTGGGGCCGCAAACTCATCCTTCTCTGCGCTGTCAGCCTCTTCTTCATCGGCAGCGTTCTGTGTGCGGCTGCTGTTAGCATTGCCATGCTCATCATCGGAAGAGCCATTCAAGGGATAGCAGCCGGTGGCTTGCTGGTCCTGAACAACATCTTGATAGCAGATCTATTTCCTCCACGGTATAGCATGAACCTTGTGCAACTTCCGAAAACCTGCTGATGTGTTGTTCGTGCCGCCAAAAGAGAACGCGGTAAATACTATGGCTTTTTTGGGTCCACTTGGGCATTGGCATCAGCCATGGGCCCAGTCCTCGGTGGCGTATTCGCAGCCAAGGTCTCCTGGCGATGGTGCTTCTACATCAATCGTACGCTCTCACAGATACTACTGCCACCCCTGGACCAGAAAAGGACCTAAACCATTCATAATTCTAGTTCCCATCACTGGCACCGTCTTCACCATGATCATCCTGACTCTCCACCTCCGCACGCCCACCACTCCTTTACGTGAGGGTCTCCTCGCCGTTGACTGGCTCGGCACGCTCCTCCTCGTGGCCTCTATCCTTCTCTTCCTCCTCGGCCTCGACTTCGGTGGTGTCTCCTACGCTTGGTCCTCGCCCGTCGTGCTCAACCTCCTCATTTTCGGCGCCCTCATCGTCCCCTGCTTCTTCCTCATCGAGTGGAAAGTTGCCAGCTACCCCATCATGCCGCTGCGCATCTTCACCTCCACCACCAACGTCGCCGCGCTGCTGGCCTGCTTCCTCCACGGGCTCGTCCACATCGCGCCCCCGTTTTACCTACCGCTGTACTTCCAATCCGTCCTCGGCGCTACACCACTGCTGTCAGGGGTCTGGCTGCTGCCCCTGGCGTTCTCCAGCGCGGCGGGGGCCACGTCTGCCGGGATCTACATCAACAAGACGGGTCGGTACAAGGAGTGCATCGTGTTCGGCTTCGCGGTGGAGACGCTGGGGCTCGGCCTGCTGTACGACTTACCGCGGGAGCGGGATTGGGCCAAGATTGTCATCTACCAGATCCTTGCGGGCTTGGGGGCGGGGCCGAACTTCCAGTCCCCGCTCGTGGCGCTGCAGATTCATACCCAGAGAGGGGACAATGCGACCGCGACGGCGGCGTTCAACACGGTGCGCAATGTGGCGACCGCGACGGGGATTGTGCTCGGTAGTGCGATCGTCTCGAATGAGATGGCCAAGCAGAAGGCGAACCTGGTTGCGAGTCTGGGGGTTCAGGAAGGGGGAATGTTGGCGGGCGGGGCCGCGTTGGCGAATGTCTTCGTGGTGAGAGGGCTGAAGCCAGCAATGAGGAGTGTGGCGGAGGAGGCGTATTTCCTTTCGATACGGAAGATGTGGATCTTGTTCGCGACGTTAGCTGGGGTTGGGTTGATCGTAAGTGGGTTTGTGCAGAGGAAAGTATTAGAGGCGAATCAGCAAGAGATGGAATTGGGCTTGGAAGAGGAGGAGAGAAAGAGGAACATGGGGAAGGCGGATATATGAAGGGAGTCTACTGATGAAGATTTGAGATCTGAATGAAGGAAAAAGAAAGAGAAGGTGGCAGTGATTGGAAAGTGACCTAGTATTCTTCAAATCTATTAAGCCTTCACATCTTTTCCATGGATCCTCAGAATCCCGTTTCCTCTCATCATTAAAGTAGGTGAGAGCTGACGGGAGGTAAGGTGCACAAGTCCAGATTCACTGTTGAAGTTTCCAGACTTGCACTGATTTCCCGTCGAGCAGTCACGTTCTTCGCTTTATCCTCACCATCACATCCTCCTGCCTCGTACTCAGTGTCGTGATGATTGTCCAATCTTTTTTCGGATTCATCAATTCCATCTGTCCCGCTCGATTCCTTCGTCAGCCACATATTCATCACAGCAAGAAGTATGGTCGTTTATACCCACCTTGAACGTCCTCATCAGACTCGGCACAACACACCACATTTCCCGTGCACTAATGTTCTTCCCCAAACATAAGTGGTTCCCCGCACCAAAATGCAACATCGCCCTCTCCATCGCCCTCCTCTTTTCTTCCCCCCCTTCCAGCCATCTTTCGGGCCTCCACTCATAGCAATCTTCCCCAAAGACCCTCCGATCGTGATGGACAGCCCAACTGCTCACCCCAACCACCGTGCCTCCTGCGATCTGCTCCCCACCAATCGTGGCGCCCGAAGCCGGCACGATGCGTTCGAGAAGGACGGCGGAGGCGGGGTGTAAGCGGAAAGTTTCTTGGAGGCAGGCTGAGAGATAAGGGAGTTTGGATGCCGCGGCGTACGAAATATCATTTTCACTCTGGAGGGGGGAGCTGGAAGGGAAGTGGGTGTCAAGTTCTTGTTGGAGTAGATCGTACGTGCGGGGATTTTTCAGAAGATAATAAAAAAAGGCCGTAAGTGTTATTGAACTATGAGACCCCAAGCAAAGCATCAGCTGTCGGTTCCTCGATATGATTATGAAAGGGCTAGGGGTGATGAAGGAGCTCGCAGACATTGTTTCGGCACCAGCGAGGACCATAGTTAGACTCAGTGACAAGACCTCCTGATCGCTGACCGCCTTGGGGTGGGTCTCACGCGCTTTGAGGAACCTGTCCAAGAGGTCCTCGGCGCCCTTTGGTTCGTCATTGGGTTTGCGTTTTTGGTCCTGAGCGATTCGGTCACGCATGCGCTTGCCAACAAAGGGGCCAAGAGAGAAGGTGCTGCCTTTATAAAGGCCCTGCCGCTCGAGCCAGAGGAGCATGGGGTTGTGTCTTAGGAACTTGTCCCAGAAGGGGGATGGCCCCAGCTTGCAATGATCTGTCAGATGGTGTGTGCTAGAGAACCAGGAGGAATAAAGCTTACGACGGAACCATATACGGCAAAATGCTGCAAGAAGGATATGATCCCTTGATGATCTGAGCCTGACTCCATGAACCCGTGACGCGATCCATACGTCAATTCGCCAATGACGTCAAAGGAGAAGTAAAGGAGCCAGTCCGCAAGGTCTATCACACCGTCAGGCCCCTCCTTGTCAGCAAACCGCGAATCCCACTGTTTCAAAAAGACATTGATGGTTTTGTCGACGAGAGGCTCATACCCAACAGCGGCGGTGGCGGTGAAGTAAGGGTTGATTGCCTTGCGAAGGGAGTTGTGCCAGGCAATGTCCGGGCTTGAGAACAAAGTTTTGGCTGTGCGACCTCTCACTACGGCCGCCTGTACAGGGTAGAAACCAGACTAGGCAAAACAGAGAGCAGGCAATCAGTCAGGATCGTTATCGTTGCAAAGATGGATGTACCTTATCCCAAGCCTTTCCTGCGCCGTAAATATCTTTAATGGCTTCTGGATAGCCAAAAGAAAGTGTGTTAGGGCCGACTCGAACAATGTCGCCATACTTTTCGTGAAGATCAAGCATGGGCGGCCGATTCATATGTGTGTAGGCGTAGATACATCTCCACAGATCGGTGAAAGACGCGAGGTATGGGCCTTTGTATTTGGATAAACCCTTCTTGTATCGGTATGAGAGGAGTCTTGTGATTGCTAGAGCAGCTAGGGCCAAGGCCCAGAGCTCGACAGGCACCAAATCTAGTATAACCAGAGACGGCATTTTGTGCTATGGATTTACAGATGATACGAGTGGCTGTTATCCAAATATGACCTGAACAGGGGCTATGTGAAGCTGGCGCCGGCAGTTGATTCCCAATCTCTCAGCAGACAAGGACCGCCGCAATCACATTCGACGTCTTTGAAGGACTTGTTGCGCAATCGCCGATGAAGACTCGCTATTTTGATGACTCCAGGAGTAGGTACAGCTGCATGGGAGCCCGCGTATCAGCTGTAGTGTACTACAATACTGCTTCTCATGGCAAAGCTTCGGCTCAATTTCTGGCATCCAGATTTGCATGAGCAGGTTAACAGACCCTCGACGCAGCCAAGAAGAGTCGCCCTAAATCTACTCCTTACGGCAGGCATTGCAACTTCACCTGAAGAATAGGCCGAGCCTTGATCGGAATAGCAGCTCGCGCAAGATTGGATCGTCCAATTGATTCAATTTTCGGACCAGAGCGACGCAGCTTTCGGTCTTTGGATGTCTCCGGCAAGAATTTCTCATTTTCGTTCTGCGAATGTTTACCTCCGCATTTGAGCGATAGAGCGGGAAGGGACATGTGGGGCTCGCAGGATTGGAATTCGGAGGATTTGCGATCGGCAATCCCCGCCTGCAGCTGCATTAAGGTCTGCACCAGTATCCAAAGAGTGGAGTCTCCTGGTGGAGTGCTGGGAATCCGGCATTCAGAATTTCCGATAGGTATCATCTGTCTAGTCGATCATCCCCCTGAAGCAAGAGCTTTCTTTTTTCGGCGGTGGCAATCGGGTTTGTTATCTGATGGATCATCAAACCTGTAATTGACAAGCGAGCAACACTTCCACTCGAACGGAGATCGTGTAATTTGTGGTCGTGGATGCTCGCGGTCCATGGGTAGCATGAGTTTTCCAACGGCCGCAAACATCCTCGGGACACCTCATTCACCCATGGGGGGAACCAATAGCCAAGGTATCGAGTCCCCACGGCATAGTCAAACTAGCACTTCGCCTACTGTGCCTCCCCATACATGGCTAAAGTCTTGAATCACATAAGCTTTTAAGAGCTGGCTGAAGGTTAAGGTTCATCCCGGGGTCGTTCATCACCGCCTTAGTATTCACCCACCTCATCACTCACCTCAACACCAGAAGAGACGCCTTATACCAATATGGCCCATCGCAACAATCGCAAGAATACTGCATTTTGGATGAAGGGTCTCAGAGCTGAGCACGAGATCCGTCGAGAGACCCGTCCCTTTGAGCTCATGCGTGACCTCCGCATGCTAATATATCCAGCCCAAGAACACGGTGTTTTTGCTGAAAACATAGATACTTCAGCTAGTGAGCAAAGCGGAGGGGGTCCTGGACGTGTTCACCTCGCAGTGTTCATATATGCCTGAGGTATGGGCTCCAGATCAGATTCTCAGATATTTGCGATTTTACGATTGGGGATCGCAGTCATCCATAAGGTGGTACAATCAGCGATGTACTTTCTCGACTCTACCGTGCCCGATAAGGTATCTCAGCGAGCGGTACTTCCCCATCGATGACTGACTGAGATTTGCCGATGAGACGCGCGATCCGTGCGTGGCATGCAACATTCGGCGAGACTGCGCAGGCAAAACCGCGGAAGCGATTGGGGCGAGAACTTGGCAGCTTCTTGCAGGCAAGACGATTGGACGCTTCTGCATTTGCTTGCTGCGACACGAGATCACATTTTAGGAAGAAGTGGGGAACGGGCCGCGAACCCACCACTGACAGTGCAGCAAGCTCGGGTTGCCTTTTTCGGCATGCGATGACTATGCATTTGTGAGACTTTTATGACGTGGGACACTCTATGTCTTCGGAAAGGAATGACGTATGGGGACGGGCTTAAAGTCGTGGGCGGCATGTCCTACTTATTGATGACGATCGCACCAGGGTCACCTCGGAGAGCGCATATCGTCCATACCTGACGGCCAACTTTGCTCTTCCTAACACCGCGAACTTCAACATGGCTATTGCAAGTGATCTCAACATCAATGCACCACGGTTCCAGTCAGAAAATATTACCGAAGAGACCACCAAAACTAACCAGCGCCTTGAGATGGCTACCAGAAATGGTCCCCATTGGTATAAGGTTGGCGCGGCTAAATACCGACAGATGTACGAGAAGGGTGAGACGCCTTTCCCTGCCCCAGTGCACCTGCCTGGAGCCCGAGACAACTCCATTCCTTCGAGAGAAGCAGGTCGTGAGATTCCACTTCGAATCTACGCGCCCGACAACGGTCAGCCAAGCCAGGGAGTCTTTCTGCATGCTCACGGCGGCGGCTTTGTACTCGCCAGTCAGAAGCACTACGATCAAAGACTCAGAAGTTACGCCAACGCGGGCCAACTCACTGTTGCATCTATTGGCTATCGCTTGGCACCAGAAGACCCTTACCCGGCAGCTCCGCAGGATTGCTTCGATGTGGCCGAGTACTTTGTTGACAATGCCGAGCGCGACTACGGCGCCAAGTTGGTCTTCATGGGCGGAGAGTCGGCTGGAGCGACTCTAGTGGCCTTGACGAACTTTCATCTCATGCGCACCAGACCATCGCACCATCTGAAGGGCTTGATCTTCCCTTCCGGCTTCTACGACTTAACCCTCAATCTGTCACACTTCTTGTCGTTGACCCGCCCACTCGTCCTCAACGATGAGATAATGAAGCACCACGTGGATGCCTACCTCCCCAATATGAGCCTTGAAGACAAACGCAATCCCTCGGTGTCGCCTCTCTATGAAGACGTGCAAGCGTTGGTGGCTTCGGAAGCGAGGACGAAGCTGCCGCCTGCCCTATTCTTATGCGGTACTCTAGATCCGCTGCTGCTGGATACATTGATGATGAACACCCGATGGTTGACGGCTGGTGGCGAATCCGTGGTCAAAATCTGGCCTGGGGAGGCTCATATGTTCTCCGCTTTACCAACCAAGTCGGGAAACGAGGCTCTAGCGATGATGCAGCAATTCTTGCAGGAAAAGATGAAGCCTCAAGGTATTCAAAAATATCCTCCGAGATGGTATTGGAGTCAATGTCGTTTGTCACAACCCAAAACTTGGCGACTCTGGTAGCTTGGGAGGGAACAACTGTCCGGTCTCACGTATGGATGCACAGCGTCAGGTCCATATCGTTTTATGAGATGAAAAGACATCGGTTCTAGGGGGTTTGTCAACCGTGAAAGTTGCAATATTCACCTAAGCTGCATGGGGCCACGTGGGTTGACCCGATATGACCTGGAACAACTCTCGCTTCAGTCTGCAAGCGTTCCATTTGACGAAGAGCTTACCAATCAACTCTGTCCAACATGTATAAACTTAGTGATCTCTCTTTGAACTTGATTGAATTTTTAGTAACACCAATCAGGCCACTGTCCCAATCCTTTTTCATCAGGTCTCATGCTCGCTTGGCTATAGCGTAGACTGTCGCATGGATATGACCAAGAGTGATCACATGGAAAATGCTTGCATTGGCGGTTCGAAGGTTACATGTGCTGTGAATCCAACATATCGTGGACGAATTCATCGAGGATGTAACGCATCATCCGACAGCTGCATGAAAGATGATGAGTCGTTCACAGCCCGTCTTTGGTGACTTGCTTTGAACTCCCAAGATTTTGTAGGCTGGCCCTGCGCGAAAGACGGTTTTAGGTCTCCAGGAGCCGGTTGATGGTTGGATGCTCCATAATTCTCTTGATGGTTTTGCTGCCACGAGCCAGAATCCCTGGATCAAGGTGGTGCGACAAACAATTTAAGTCGATGATGGCTGGGCATAGAGATTACTGTTTCCTATGTGCATACTGTCTCCAGAGTATGGATTGTTCAAGCCGATCATAATGCTGATAAAACTTTCCATGAATTCGGGAGCGTAAGCATCGAGACGTCACAATTGGGTAGTCTGTTAACCCTAACACTAATAATCAGCGGACTTCATGTGAAGTACGGATAGACGACCAATAGGAAGGGCTGCATGCGGTGAGTCATCCGCCAAGCTTCTTATATAGACTTTATATAAAGTCCGGATACTTTATCTTAATATATCTTAAGAATTATAAACTTATTTTATTAACTTTTAGTATAAAAGTTATAAAGAATTCCAAACGTATTTAAACGCGTATCTAATTACTTTTTTCTATAAAGCGGTTATTACGATAATATTATTAATAATATTTTCCCTTAAAATATAATTATATATATAGTCTTATAAGGTTAACCCGTATAAATCGTTTTATAGTTATATTTATACTTATACTCCCCGCGATTAAGCTTTATAACGTT
The DNA here is from genome assembly GCA_001956345.1 of Ramalina peruviana. Taxonomy (NCBI): domain Eukaryota; kingdom Fungi; phylum Ascomycota; class Lecanoromycetes; order Lecanorales; family Ramalinaceae; genus Ramalina; species Ramalina peruviana. The sequence goes on from MSTJ01000021.1 coordinate 97,922, forward strand.
TATTTTATATTATATTATTATTTAATATAAAACTTTATATATTTTCTATCCTTTTACTTAAACGTTTAACCTAATGTTTTTTATAATAAAATCCGTTAAATTATAATACCTCGCTTAGTATAAGGTAATCTTTTATAAAGAATAATATTCTATCTATCAGGAGTCAGACGTTTGTAGTAGAAACGTTTGAAAACCCCATATAAACCGTATAGGGCTGATAGTTCAAACGTTTGACTTTTTGTTTTTTTAAACGTTTTTACTTTTTTTCTAACAAAATCCTTAGCTTTATATAGCAAAGTTATAGAGCTGACTAAGCCCTATAAATCCCGCCTATTCCGAGGTAAATCCGTAGGGCCGTTATTTTTCTATATTTTTTTCTATATATTGAGATTTCTGGTAATTGAAGGTAAAGTTTATTCCCGGCGCTAATAATTACTTTTTTAACCCCTGTTCCTATAAAAAATATAGTAATTTAACTTTTTAGGCCTAGGTTTGGGCTTTTTAACGGTACCGGAATTACTAAAATCCGTCCATTGTTACCTATTATAGATAAGGGTTATTATTTCAAAACAATAAATATTAGAGTTATTGACCTATATATAAATGATATCAGGCCGGAGATAAGGTCTTAAGTCCGGAAAAGCTCTATTATACTTATATCTTCTTGAGAAACCGGAATAACCTTTTTCCGGCTACTCTTAGTTAACATATAATTAAATAATAATTGAAATATCCGGTAATCCTTATTAAATCTGGGTTAGCCAAGCCTATTAGGGCACTAGCGTCACCCTATAGGTCTTGGCAAAAAATATTGAGTTTGTTTTTAGTTTTTTATTAGAATTTTGATTATATATTATAGATATATTAATAGATATTCTTCAAAAATTGTATTATTATTATTAAATTTATATATTTTATTAATTAATCCATTGATAAATAAAGTTTAACTTAATTTGGTATTATAGTTCGATAATAAACGGTTTAATATCTAACAAAAGGCTTTTTATTTTATAAATAAAATTAAATATATAAGGTAAATTTTATATTTTCATATTTTTATCCCTGGTTTTTTATTATTTATTATTAATAATAATTGGTTTTAATTATCGACAACTATTAGATAATACGCAAAAAGGGTTAGAGGATATAATTAGATATACTCGTAGTATTATATCCAAGAAAGTATAGAAATATCCTTTAAAAATAACGAAAATATCGATATTTCCGACGTCTTTTATAGTTTTACTACTAAAAAAAGTCTGATTAGTAATCCGGAAAAATTCTTATCCTTATCTTATCTATCAGTATTAACTCATCACAGGCTGAGATGAATAAAACACCACCAAAATCCTGTAGGGCTACTAGCTGTGATGAATTAATTTTTTAAATCAATTCATCAGATAYATTTTTTTCTATAGATCTATTAGGTTTATATATAAAAGTTATAGAGCTGACTAAGCCCTACAAATCCCGCTATATCCGAGATAAATCCGATAAGCCGTTCCTATTATACCTTATTACGAATATCCGGTGGTTCTTGGTAAGGTTTGCTTCCCGGCGCTAATATTCACTTTTTGAACCCCTGTTCCTTTGAAAAATCYGGTAATTTARCTTTTTAGGCCGAGTTTTGGGCTTTCTAACGGTACCGGAATTACTAAAATCCGTCCATTACTTATTAATATAGATAAGGGCTGAAATAATTCCACCGTAAATAATCCAGTTTTTTACCTATCTTTAGAAAATAGAAAAACCGGAGATAAAAGTTTAAGTCCGGAGAGAGTTTATTATATTAAAATAATTATATAAAACCGGAATAACCTATTTCCGGTTATCGATAATCGATAATTAATTGAATAATAATAAAGATATACGGTTATCCGTATAAAAGTTGAGTTAGCCAAGCCTACCAGGGCACTAGCGTCGCCCTGGAGGTCTTGGCATAGAAATATTAAATAACATAAKATGTTTTTTTGTTATTTATTAATTTATTTTAAGTATATTAATAAACGTTATTAATATATATTTATAATATTAATAATTATTCATGATTTATTAATGAATAATTTAATAAATAAAGGTTGGTTTATTAAACTTATATTAGTAGGTTTAAGACTTTTTTTAAAAAAGGAATTTATTTATTAATAGAACCAAATTTATAAAGTAACTTTAATATTTTAATATCCTTTTCCGTACTTATTATTATTTATAATTAAAAATAACTACATACCCCTATAAATAAGGACCCTACTAGACCTRAAAAGGCTTAACGRGCTTAATTATATAAGATTATATTTAGATATCCGAAATCATTAATATATATCCTTGAAAAATACCGAAAAACCCGATATTTTCGACGTTTTCTAAGATTTTATTACTAAAAAAAAGCTGATTACTAATCCGGAAATATCTCAGGGTATATTTCCGGCGATTCCGAATACTTTTCAAAAAAAAGTCACGTGAGTGATTACATAAGGTGGCCGGAATCAATTCCGCGACGGCCCGCATAAAAGAACTTCTCG